>JABUQX010010679.1:0-17929 GCA_015478945.1 Trachelipus rathkii
GCCTGTACTTCTGCTCTAAGGTTAAGAATGTACTTATATTATACTATAACATCTGTAAATAAAAATTTAATGCCACTCCTAAAAGTTTTTAAACTAGCAATACTCATTTGCAGTTAAATTTTTTTTCTGAGTGTGTTTTTATAAATTTATTAATATCAATCTAGTTTTAATTTTCTTGTTTTCTTTTTCCAGGCACGATTAGTTTCTCCACACTTTTCAAAATATGAAAATTCGGAACCTATGGCTGTTAAAGGAAAGAAAGAACTGCACTTTCCACTCACATGCAATAACTTCATTGGAACTGTCAAGAAATGCTGCCATTGAGCTTTTCCACTCTACGTGAAATTTCTAGAGATAGTGGGCTTCTCGCTATCAGAGAGCAGAGTTGGAGAGAATGTCAGAAATCTAGCAAGCCACATCTTGCAAAAGATAACTAATCCAAAACTTGAAAGTTGGAAGCTAGCAAACAGTTGTTTTGTGGTGCCAATTTTAAATTCGGAGTCACAGTCCTGAAGAAAGATAAAAGAAAAGCTGGGAAAGGGAAAAACATATCAAACTGTGGCAAGAGGAAAACCGGAAATTGAACGAACGCTTTCATAGCAACGGTTAAACAAGCTCTTTGACATCCCAATTGCATAGTGTGTGTTTATATTATGTTCAGAATTTGAAGGCAAACGCCATCTACCGACTGCAAACATGAAGTGCTCATCTCCTGCTCTTGTTTTAAGGATATGAAAATCCCTGTCAAAGAACTAGTGTTTATTAATAGTTAAAGAGAGAAGGTTGGGTCTGTTGGACAGCATCAAATTGGATTACCAGATCTACCTGAGTTCAGAAGACAAATTAAAAAGCAGAAGAGGCAAGATGAATTAAAAAGAATTTCTGAATATAAGCAGAAAAGCAAGGAAGAATTAACATTACATCCAAATGAAGTTCTTTTCTCCGACGAAAGATGAAGAGCCAACTGATGTTACATGTGAAGAATCTGAAGATCCTCTGCAAAATCCATGTGATGATTTTGATGTACCTTCTACTTCAAGTACAAGTCAGCATAATACATTACAATTGCGCAATGTTGGATTCCAAAGTATTAGGTATGGTGTTGGTCTACGTGCTACAGCTGCCATTACAACAACTGCATTTTTGGATGTTGGATTAATTACTGAAGGAGACAGGAGACTTGTGATTGATCACAATAAAATAAAAAGGGCGCAAGAAAAAGTCATGAAATCCCTTGTTAACGAATTTCATGTTCGATGCTGGGTAGCAAATATTGAATGTATCTTCTTTGGTGGACGCAAAGATTCCACTAAAGTTCTGTTACAAGCAGATAACTCTAGTCATCAGTTTCCAAGTATCGTGAAAGAAGAGCATTACACTGTTTGCAGTGAGTCAGGTTGAAGGTATCTTTGCCATTTTACTCCAGAGAAAGACTTAACGAAAAGGAAACCTGCTGAAATTATTGATAACCATCTTGTGGATTTCATAAAGAAAAACAACAGTGATAAAAGTTTGCAGGCTATTGGTGGTGACTCAACGAATGTTAGCACTGGTTGGGAAGGAGGAGTCATGCATTGGGTTGAGGCAAAGCTGAATCGTAAACTCATCTGGTTGGTTTATGCTCTTCATACTAATGAGCTACCTTTGCTGCACTTGATCACAGAGTTGGATGAAAAAACTTTTTCTAACAACAAGTGGAGTGGTAAGATTGGCAACATGCTTGATACTGAAACAGACTAAAAATCAATCCCTCATTTGTCAGAATATCCTTTCCAGAGTCTTTGGTTCCATTGAGTAACACTGTTGTCAAAGATCTCTCTACAGATCAGGCTTATGATTACAGGATAACTCAGGCCATAAGGACAGGTGTACTTCCAACTGATCTGGCATTATTGGAAATTGACCTGTAAGCGCTCTCGTATGGTTTAACAACTGAAATAGGATTTTCGCCAATATGGGTTTCTTCACAGGCATGGCATTAAAGGCAACAATTTACAACTTTACAACAAACGTGAACAACTGCTTGTGGAATACATGTTGGCGTTTACATCCCTGCTGTTTACAATAAAAATGAAATTCTTTGGGTGGAAGGACTCGCCTACATTCTTTAATCAATTGAAGCAACTAAAATCTCAGAAGAAGGCAGTAGCTGATATTGTTTTGCCAACAATCCAACGTTCATCGTGGTTCACATTTATCGAAATGGTGCTTCAGACACTTTTATGATCGGAAGACCAAGAAGAAAGGAAAGCAGGGGTTCAGAAGATAATTGAATTAAAGAATGAAGATGATGATACACCAGAGACCTATCTGTTCGGCCTAGGGAAAACACCTGCAGTAAATCCAAATCCAACTTCCTTTTTGGAACTGATAGACTGGTTCAGAAAAGTATACTGAACCTCCCACTTACTGTAAACTCAAAATATCAGAAATAAACGAAAATTTGGTTGAAGCAGCCAATGCAATTCCAAAGTGGTCATGTCGAATGGCATCAATAGAGGTGATGTGAAACAAGTAACAGAGGCTTTCTGGTAAAGTGTATACTCATCGAGAAACGAGAAGGATTCATTAGAGGTCAGGAAGCAAGCAGAAAGAATGATGTTAGGAATGAATCGAATCAAGATTTTATGAATATTGCTGGTTGAAGCTTTTTACATTTTTTACTAATGTGTTTCATCACCTCTTGAATATAGAGACAAAATATAAATAAAATTGTTTGAGTTCATTAAACCTTTTTTGAGCAAATTTTCTTGAGTTTATATTAAGTTATCCCCTTTTTCGAAATTTCAATATACAATAATAATCAAGCGCAAATTTACAAAGGTAAATGTTTATGATAAGGAAAAACCTTTTAAATTAGGAAATTACATATCAAAGGCACATTTTTGGACCCCACTTCATCTCACATAAAAACGAATTTTATCTATACATTCTCTTGCATTGTCGCTAATATAAATATATATATATAATATATATATATATTATATATATATATATATATATATATATATTGGTTATATATAATATATATATATATATATATTATTAATATATAATATATATTATATATATATATAATATATTATATATTATATATATATATATATATATATTTGTGTTTAGGTGTGTGTTGTGTGTGTGTGTGTTGTGTGTGTTGTGAGAGAGAGAGAGAGAGAGAGAGAGAAGAGACGAGAGAGAGAGAGAGAGGAGAGGAGAGAGAGAGAGAGAGAGAGAGAGAGAGGAGAGAGAGAGAGAGAAAGCAGAGGAGAAGCACATAATGTGATGGAATGCGGAAGCTTAAGAGGTATATTTAACACTAAAAGCGGACATCGATAGATTGGAAGGAGCGCCAACCCTATGGATGGGTCCTTACATAATTCTTTTAATGAATTTATTTAAATATCATTAACAAGGAATCTCAGTTTCTGGAAGGGAGAATAGACATTTTGGGCTAACCAACTGAAGCTTGACCGATTTAGACAAGAACAATGGATAGACCTTCTAGAAGGTGTTATTGGACCATCACTTGTTAGGAAGAAGGAATAACAAGATAGGATGGAGGTTGCAGCGTTGCACGACGATAGTCAATAGAAAGATTTGGGTGCACAGAATTGCGGGTGTGGTGTAGGCCCGAGATTGTGCAAGTTGATGGAGGATGCCGCGTGACTGTAATGTCGTGAGTGATATAGTCGTGTCGGAAAAATGCGGAGGAGATTATAAGCGATCACCTAAATGAAAGCGATTTTTGTCCGTGTCAGAGAAGACCACTACCACTCGCGTCAATACTCATGCAGGTTATATAATTTACTAATAATATTTCTTTTACTCACGCAATATTCATAGTTACGTGTTATCAATGATACATATTTTGACAACGAGAATTTTATAAGAATAAGTAGGGGTGCTTGTAGAGGGTCTTCAGGCCTCTATATCACGCAGCAGATGAAAATCACTAGACAGAGAGAATGATAATTTGGTCATGTGTTCGTGCTTAAGTGCTGCATCGAAAGAATTTATTAAGCAAACAGATTGTCAGTAGAAGTTCCTCCCAGCGTGCTTTCCTCTGTCTCTCTTCCTCTTTGGCTGCGTACTTCTTTATTTACGTTTCTTTGGTTTTTCTGATCTCACGAATCATTAACAATGTAGGAACCATCAAACTATGCTTACTTCCTATGACTGATCCTACGTTTCCATTAGTTTTCATATTATACTAATATATAGTATACTATATATATATAAGTATATATATCGACTAACGGGTAATTAATAAATATTTTTGCTAGATATTAAAATAGTGTTAAAAGTATATTGTTATTTATATTACTTACACGCATTAATATACTCATAAAAAAATAATAAAACACCAAGCTCTCGCGCCGGATATATAGCCCGTAATATATAAATGAGCTCAGAAAATAACTATGAAATCATTTAAGTTAGTATCCTGCGACATATATCAGTACTCTCATCTACCTATATACATAATCAAAGAGTAAAAGATAATGGGTAGCGGTTAAAATAACAGTTATGTGAACAGTAATAATCTTTAATAACAGTATAGTAATAATAGTGTAAGTTAGTTATTATAGTTTATATAATAATATAATTTGGATTATAAATACTCACTTATAAATTATTATAAGGGTGAGAACGTAAACTTATATATGCGCAAGGTTTGATAACGTTATTGTCATCATAATTGATATATATTGATATACGAATATAATAGATTAGTTAATTTAAATGAACTTGACTTTATATATATATAATACATTAAATCTATATCCCATGTAAACTATAACGTAACTTTAATAAATATAAATGATATATATATATATATATCTAGGAATTTATATTTGAGATATATTAATTCTTTTACTTTATTATTTTTGTATGTATTGCTTAATAACATTAATAAAGATGTTCTTTATATATGGGTAAATTGTCACAGGGAAGACCTTATGATAATCTCGCGCACCAGGAATACTATCTAAAAGGTGAAGCGCTCTGCCACAAAATTTGCACGAAGCTGCAATCAAGCAACAATCAAATGTCGCGTGGGAACCGAATAAATGGCTTTTTAAAAATAAGAAAAATTGGAAATTTGTCCAGGATGATTATATGGATATTGAAGTAGTATGTGGGAAAGCTTGATACTAACTAATTTTAGAATACTTTAATAGTGCGTAACATGAGTATACGCCGTCTAAAGTCTGGCGTATCCACGGTCAGGTATACATTGAGTGGAATTCGAGGGCAGTGAGAAAAGGAGATGAGACGGAGTTCGGCAAGCGTGCGATTTGCTAGATTCCTTCTAAGATAAGGTATAAGTGGTATATTCTAATTGATTAAGCACTCTATAGAGCATTTTGATATAACGAGTAGTTATGCGTTTGTAAGTTTATATCATATGTAGTAATACTAAGAAGGAGAGATGCACAAGTATTTTCGATTTGGTTCAATAAAGAGATATACGAGAAGAAAGTCTAAGGGAGAATTCAGGGCATACACTCTAAACTTCATTTACTTCAGATATTTTGATTGCGTTACTCTCATATAGAAAAGGTGAACCAAACAACAATTCCGCAAATCTTATAAGACATATAGCAATCTATTTCGATTGCCTACCTCCCGAACAATTTACCAAGTAAACAAAAGAGAACCAAAAATGTATTACATGGAGATGCACGTTTGAGTTAACGCGCGTAGGAGTTTTTTTTAGATTAAGATGGTTAGGGAGGAGCTGTCGCTGGCATACAGTCATATAGAATCGATGTCAAAGAGAAAGATGATCGAAGTAAAAAAGCTTCCCTATGATGAGAGAACAGCGTTGAAAACAAATCGCAATGGTATTGAGCCCCTGACCTTAGTCTTGGCAGACATGCTTAGGTAACTATCTGATGAATTATATATATTAACTATATATAATTCTATATAGTATTATATACTGTACTATATATATATAATATGATATAGTGTAATATTATATAATCATTAGATATAGTATATAATCATAATTTTATATTAATATTATTACTGTTAAATTTATTGATCTTAATAATAATATATTTCAGTATATATTAAGTATATATATATATATTAGTATATATATAAATATTATATAGTATTATTATATTAATATATAATATAATATAATAGTATATATATATATAGTAACCGCTCTGGAAGTTCTGTAAACTGAAACAACAAATATGTTTAAGTTCGAATGAATTTTCCGCCGTTGTTAAAAGAAAAAACTTGCTTCCCTTAAAATATAATCTAGCGACCTACTCTTTAAGACCCTACTCTAGAGAAATGACTTGAACCATTATATTTAATAATAATATATATATATTAATATACTTATATATATATTTATATAGTATAATTAAATATATATATATATATGAATATTAATATATAGTATATAATTAATTTAATATTATAATATTAATAATATTTATACTTATAATATATTTATATACTAAATAATAGTAATATATATATTATATGTAATAATTATATTACTTAATATATAATATTTATTACGATGTTATTATAATTATTATTAATTTAATTATAACTTACTTAATATTAATATATATTTACAGTATATTAATAAGTAGTTAGTAAATTATAGGTATAATCCAACCAAAAAATCTACTGTACTAATATATATAGTAATTATGACATGTATAATTACTGTTTAATGGGTTTGTTTTAATTTAACTTATAGGGTATACAATCTATATAATACTTAATTATATATTATATTAATATATGATATATACTATATATACTATATGATATAATATATATATACTTAATTACATTAAGTAATACTATATATAGTATAATAAGTATATATTATACAATATAAAATTATATAATTTAGCTGTAGTCACTTAATTATTACAGACAGCACTTTGATATTCAATATAAATTATATTATATATATAATATATTGATAATATATTAGTTATACTAAAAGTCTATTAATATGTAATTAATATATAAATGTATATAAGAAATTTATAAATTATAATTCAGATAGTTCCAATGCTCCAAAAAAGAATGAATTTATATTATATATATGTATAGTATATATATTAACTTATATATTATATATATATAATAATATATTTATATTAATGATAATATATATGTATATATATATACTTATATCTGATACTAGATTAATAATATATAATATAATAGGTATATATATTATATATTAATGTAACTTAATATATTAATAAAGATAATTACACTTTAATTACTGATAATAAATATTAAAATATAGATATTATTTTATACTCGTATATTTATATATTAATAATAATTATTATATATCTATCATAGTTAGACTTATATTGAAATTTGCAGTATATATATAAGTAATATATTATAGTATTTGAACTTTATATTTTTATAATATATCATTATGAATATAATAAATTATAATAGTTGTATGGTATTTATACCGATATGCGGCGTCACTGTGATCGTATGTTGATGGTATGGTATATATATATATATGTATGTATGTATTAGTGTATGGGATTAATATACGTATGTATGTATTATGTATGTGATGTATGTATGTATGCTATGTATGTATGTATGTATGTATGTATGTATGGTATGTATGGTATTATAGATGCTAAGATATGTAATGTTATGCTCTGGTGAGATATGTTATTGTATGTATGTAATACTAATGTATATATCTATTGTCGGCTCAAGCTATTTATGTATAAATGGTTTTTCTATATTCCTAAAGAAATATTAAAAATCATTATGTATAGTTGAGAGATCTATGAGCAACATGGCTATTGGGATTGGCCAATTTATTTGTGGACGTACTATAAATAGAAAGCTCCACGTTTACTCATTGACTCTTGAGTTCATGAGACGAAAGATCAACTTGCATCAAGAAAAACACGTGAAGTAACTCCAATTTTATAACATTTATTATGTATTCAAGTCAGGCAGTCATGCAATTTGATGCACATATATGCTTTCTCGACTATGCCCTTCTCAAAAATAATAACTAATATAATAAATAATAATAGCGAAAAAATGTACAAGGCCAACTGAAATATAAAAATAATAACTAATAATTAAAAAATAAAATAATAGAAATATATTTAATATATAAATAATGAATAAATAAAAATTAATAATAATATATAATAATACTGACTATAATAATTTAGTACATAATTACCTTTTATGTTTACTTTAAATTTTTTTAATGAGAATATTTATAAATACAAAAATAATAATTTTCAGTGAATTTTATTTTATAGTTGAGATCTGTGTCCACCACTAGAGATTTTATTGTGAAACTGTAAAGGTTTTGCCTTAAGTCTTATTTAAGTTAGTAACACCATTTTGTTTATTGGTGTGGCTGCAAAACCGCTAGTAAGTAAGATTAAAGTCAATCGATAGCTAGTAGTAGTTAGTGTCAAGTAGTAAGTAAATGTAAAGTTACGTAGTAAGTTAAGTACAGGCTATGTAAGTATGTAGTGAATTAAATAAATAAAATATAAATAAATATAATTTTGAAAAATTCAAACCATAAAATGGCAAAGAACCCAATAAATAACAACTCACTTAGTGGAGTGGCTTGATTTGCAGTTTGGTTAGAAAAGTAAAATGTGGGAAAATTAAGAATACGAGAGTAGGCCAGGCGACATGGCTTCAAATAAGTAAGATAGTAAACGTACTATTTCTCTTTTTTTAGTGTATTTATTAAATTATATTATAAATATTAATAGTCTGTATAAAATATATGGGATGGGTATAATTAAAGTGATGATGAGAGTAGTGGAGGCGGCGTGATGTGAGGCGTATCATAACGAATATAATGTTATATAAAATGAGAGTAATAGCACTATTTATTGAATAAGGGTGAAGTAGGGTTAGTGAGGTGTACGTGTGCTAGCGCTATATGAGTATAGGCTATATGTACAGAATGGAGAGTGAGTGAGAGCTTGTGGAATAGGTAAAATATAGATTCCAGCATGTAGTGAAGTAGTGTAGTTATGTGGGTACAGTAAAAAAGCGGGGTGAGATGGTAATAAGAGTAAAGTGATATGGGAGCGAGAAGGGTGTGTTCCGCGAGCGAGTCGAGAAAGGGTAGTTCGGTGGTCTGTGATTTAATGGTGTGAAACGCGGATTAGGTCTATCTGCGCAGAAACACTCTGGTTATATGAGTATGCGTGAGCTATTCGGACACGGTATGTGCCGCGTGAGGTTGCAACACACCGGCCAGAGGACGTCATTGTAAATTTTGGCTGTGCTCCAATTGTCCGCAGAGTTGACGTCATTCAGTTCAGCTGTTAGAAGGTTCATATGGGGTGTCTGATGGATCTGCTTTTCCTCAAGAGCGGAACGAGTGTTTATTCATAGGGAACGAGTATTGTACTTGTCGTCATATGCGTGCACAGGATCGCGAGTCTCGTGGGATCGTGTCTGATTGTTTTAAATAGAGATCTGCCGAGTGGACTAGCTTCGGCTAGACCCATAGTTCAAATCTGCTGCTATGTATTGTGGGAGACTTTGTGTCAGACCAATTCGTTATTCTAATCTCGATAGTCATCCGTTAGATACGGCCCTAACATTAAATAATCCATGAAAGAGACAGTACATCAGGATACCGTGCTATGTCTAGATTCGCATATGTGAATCGATTTGTCAAATACATGAGGACCATAATCGTGCAGTAGGCACATATAGTAATGAGCTTCTCTTGATCAGTGAGAGGATGTATTACGTAAGCGTGTGCCGCAATAGATAAGTCAATTAATCCAATCATAATAGATAATAATAATAATAATAATAATATAATGAAGTAAATTATATAATAATAGATTGACTAATAGTCAATGTGAATAAGTATATATTAATAAGTAATAATCGCACATAACTAAACAATCACCTTGCTCTCCAGGGGATAGAGATAAAATAATAAGATATAATCCTAATAAGTTAATGATAATAATAATAATGAACTAATAATAATAAGATAATAAGTAATAATAATAAATAATAACTCGATAATAACTTATAATAATAATATGTGATATAATAATAATAGATCATAATAATAATAATGAATACGAATAATAATAATAATACAGTAATATAATTAATAATAATATAAATAGATATAATAGATAATAATAAATAATATGATAAAAGTTTTTGAACCTTTATTTCCAAAGCTGCTAAATATTAAAGCTAAGTTATTATAGATTCCTGTAAAATAATCTTAGAAAAACAAATTTAACAGAGCAACGAAGATTATATTTTATTTGAGAGTTTATCGCGACGCGTTTGCGTCTCTAATCACTTGAGACACATTCTCAGAGCGATTATTGTCTGTAAGCGAATGAGTCTTAAATTGATATATAAATAATTAAATCAAACGATATTTAGTCTAACAGATTATCATTTAAATTTTAATGTTAATGTCTGATCTGCGGTGTTTTGATGTAGAGCTCCGCAATTTTTTAAGTTTGCTGGTATTCATTTAACTATTGCGAAATCTCTCTCACTTCACTCACCCACACCACACGCAGTATACTATATATTAAAGTACTAGCAGGAGTTGATGAGATATGTTCACGCACTCTTCAAAACATTATTTCGAGGTCATGTGAATTTAAGATGTAATTGACCGCGGATTGAAGTTGTAGGTCTTGCAATCCGTCTAGTATAGCACTCACAGGTATTATCCGTGGCACGCAGGCTAATCATCATTGCTTGATTGACTGTGCCCACTTACGTTCAAGTAGCGTAAGAGTTCTTTTGACGGGTGAGGATGCTTGTTTCTGTCCCAGAGAGCAACGAGTGTTGTATGATCCTGAACAGTATTTAGCTTGTCGTGTGCATATAACACAGATATCCGATGCAGCAGATGCTCGATAATAATGGTCGACACTATAACCGATGATCGTGGGAATACGACCGTTTCCGCGGGCCCAAAACGGTCCCTGTTGCTAACAGGAATAGTGTTTGGCAACTACGCATTTTGACTACGGCTGAAACTGGCGGAGTTCGGAAAAGTCGATGCTGCGTTCGCCTACAAAGACGCCTCGCGAGGACCGTTTCAGTAAAACTCCCAGTTGTACTACTTGGAAGTGCCACGCATAAAGCGATGATAGATGTTTAAAATTTCGTGCTATCATGTTGGCGCTGTTTTCAGGAATTGAATACATCAGATCAAGAGAGAAGGGCATGGCTACTGCAGATGGTTTCGCTCATTTGTATGTGACAATTGCGATGAATAGCCAGAGCTTTGACTCGTGTCTTCCTTCACGGATGAGGCGTGGTTTCATCCTTAGTTGATACGTGAACAGCTCAACAGCCAAGAAGACTTCGGTCTAGGGTGACCGCAGAGCACTCCCGGCATGCTGTTTAAAAAACGTGCGATATGAAACGACGAAGCTAAATACTGCGGTTCAGCGGAATAAACACTCGTTGCTCTTCGGGCGAACACACAGGCACTCCTCACCCATCAAGAAACATCTGACGCCTACGACTTGAGAACGGTTAGCTCATTATGGGAGCGCAGCAGCGTGCTGAATACAACAATGACGCGTCTTGCGTGTGTTGCAGGTACATACGCTGTGGTCGCTGATCTGTAGAGGGTTTGCAGTGATTAGGACCTTGGTAATCCGTGATTCCATCTAAATTCACCAGACGCGCGAATATTTTATTCCGACTGTCTCGATTCCTAGATATAGTAGATATAGATATATATATAATAATAATTATATAATATATATATATTATATATATATATATATATACTAGGTATATTCTTAGTATATATATATATATGCATAGTAATATCAGTACTATATAATAGTATCAGATCATTATATATTATAAGTATATATAAATATATATTATATACACTAAAAGAGAATAGTACGTCTTAACTTAGTTTGAACGGCCATATGCTGAGCGCACGTCTCGTGAATCTCCACTACTTCTACAAAGCTGCAAACGCAACCCGATACAGGGCTGTCTCCAACTACGGTTTATTTTTTTCAATGTATTATTTATTTTATCACTACTACTACTACTACTACTACTTCACTTACTCTGGATAAGACTGACTACTACTACTGACTCACTACTACTACAGACAAAACCTGATTCGTTACTTCTTAAAGAAAGCAAACTTAATTTCAATAAATCTTTGGAACAGATCTCTATTATGCCTCTATTATTTGTTGATGATTTAGTTCCATTAAAAATAATTTAAGTTAAAATAATATCTATTTATATTATTTATTATTAATTATTAATTAATTATTATTATTATATTATTAATTATTGATTATTATTGATTATTAATTCCTTATTATTATTATTATCTTATTATTAGTTATATTCAATTAATGTATTATGTGATTATTATTATTATTATTATTATTATTATTGATTATTTTGGAGCGGCGAGCGGAAAGCAAGTATGTTCTTCGGGTTCCCCTCCCTTTTTACAGCCCCGATATTTATTCTCTCGATGTGTGCGAGTTGAGATGATGGACCTGAAGTGGGCGCGAGTAAGATAGGTGCTTGGAAGAAAGCTTCGTTTTGTGGTACAGTGTTCATTGCTAGAGAGCAATCATGAGTGTGAGGCTTCTTTGCTACGATTCCACAATGACTGACGGCATCCAGCAGTATTGGCAAAGCCAAGTAATAAACAGTTAATTGTCTTAATAGTAAATAATACATACATAGAATACGTATCATGTGTGCGCATATCATACAATACATAATTGATACAGTATCATACATACATACATGACCATTAACATACATGACATTACATACATACCACGGGTACGATACACGTACATAGACATACATACATACATACATACATTACCATCTCCTCAGGATGTTTCGGAAATACATAGCATGACAGATACATAGATTAGACATACATACATTACATACGTACATACATATAGATATAATATAATAAGATCTCATAACATACTCATGTATACGGATACATGGACATACATAGCATATATATTATATAAGCTAGATATATACTGATATCAGTATATAGTATTAGTAATATATATGAGTATACGTATATACTATATTATACTATATATATATATATCATAATGATGAAAGTGTATTATATGTATTATATATAATATATATATATTATATATAGTATATATATTAGTATATATAATATATATATATATATATATATATATATATATATATATATATTATATATATATAAATATATACTATATATATATAGCCTATATAATATATATGATTAGTTAGTTCTATTTAATACGTAGGATATATATGATAATAGTATATCATGTATACTTATATATGACCTATTATATATACGTTATGTATATATAGTATTATGATAATATTATAATATTATATTAGTATATGTTATATATATAATTATATATACTTATATAGTGATATATATATTATACGTATAGTATATATATATATTATATATTAATATTATAGTAGTATATATATTATATTTAGTGATAGTATATATATACCTAGTATATATCATATATATAGCATAATATTACTATATAATATCAAGTATACTATCGTATATATATGATATATATATATATTATTAGTAAGTATATATATACTATATCATATAATATATATATATAATATATATATATATATATATATATTATATACGGTATATATATATATTATAAATAGTTATATATTATATAGCTATAATAATTTAACAACAGGGAATGCAACTTTTCTTTAATACTTCCGTTGGTAGTTTCTTTCTTTACGCTAGCTGTATTGTCCATTGCGGTTATTATATATATGGATTCATATATATATATATATATACTATTAATATGATCTTTAATGCATAGTATATAACTTATATTATATACTATATGATATATAGTATATAGTATATGAGATCAGCTATATAATATATATATATATGATATATATCTATCATATATATATGCAGATTGCCAACTAGGTCAGGAAATAACATGATCTTTGTTTTCGAATGTTATCACCGAATATCTCTTTTCCAGTGCATCTGTTCGTCCGAATTTGACATAGAGATTTTTTATGTTGCATGACGGTTACGCTTTCAAACATCTTCAACACACGTCACGCTACTCAAGCTCTCCTTAATATTTTTTGGTTCTCCCTTTTTACTTGGATAATTTAACGGAGGATGCATAAGGTTGCTTTGCTGCTTACTTTGTGGTGTTGGTAGCCCTCTTTAGTAGTACGGCATCAATATCTGAGGGTAAGTTTAGTTGCCCATAAATTCTCCCTGTAGGCTTTGCCTGTCGAAAGACTCTTTTATGCGCCAATCGAATAGGCTGCATGCTCTGGGCTTTTCTTTAATACTAATGGTTAATTCAACGGAACGTTGAGAGCTCATCAAAAAATGCGTCTATAAACTGCTTGATACCTCTCCTTTTTTGAAGGAATTATGGCAATCCCTGTTCCACCTTCAGTCTCATGCCTGTCTTCTGCGAACAATTCTCTGAGGCCTGACCTGACCTCCTCGACAAATTTACAAACGAGCTATATCTCATCGGTTTTAGTAGTACACTAAAATAGGAAAAAGCTGTATTCCACGGCTTTTTTCAATTCTGGCCATATTTCCATTTATCCCTAGTTTATTAAATAGCCCGCATGTATTGATACAGTAATTTCAAGGCGCTTTGGTTTGTTTTGAGTTATGCAATATGAAATAACTTCTCAAACTTCGATGATGGATGTTGTGGAGTCTCGCAGATGTCTTCCTATAAAGAGGCATATTATTATATGTTATTATATATTCATAAGTATACTAGTTAATCATATATACTAGTATAATCTATTTGCTAATACCATATTCGGTATTACTATATTGACTACTAATATATATATGATGATAATATATATATATCATATATATATATTGTACAGTATTTCTCAACTATATAATTATATATATATATTATAAATATATATAATAATAATACTATATATATATATATATATATAGTATACTTCATTAGTACATTTATCATATTATACTATATCATTATAATATATATATATGTAATATATCATATAACGTATATATATATAGTATATATATATATATATAGTATAGTATATATATATATGATTATATTAATAATATATATAGTTTTATAATCTCTTCCATATCTATATAGTATATAGTATAATAGTTAGTATATGATAGATGACCTCATGGAAACTGTAGATTAAGTCCAGCGAAGTAAATTATTGAATGGTTGCTCTACTTGTATTGCATTCTGATGAAACAGGGAGAACCAACAGAAAAGTAAATTAAAGAAGTCAACGGTTTTCAGAAGAGGAAGAGGAAGCGAGGAGGAGAAGCCGCTTGGAGGAACTGTCACTATCTGTTTGTTAATGACAGAAGATTCTTCGATGAGCCTATTAAGCAATGACCAGCCCAATTGTCATTTTCTTCAGGATTCTTCTCTGGGTGCCCTTAGAGGCGACAGACCCTCAAAGCCACGGTCCGGATTTCATTTCTAAAAATTCCCTCGTTGTCGAAAAAATGTTGCAACGAATCGATATGCGAAACAAGGTAAGCGAAAAACTTAGCAAAGGTTTAATGAAGGGCTATGTATTGGCTGAGGTAGTGGTCTTCCTCTTTGGCAGACGAAAATCCCGCTTTCATCTAGGGGTGATCCTTTATCATATCCTCCGCATGTTCACACCTATTTCACTCAACAGACAACTTACATGGTCGACGGGATGCTCGTCAACTTGCCATTCTGGGCTGGGCTCTCACACCCGCAGCAACTGTTCACAGGCAAATTTTCTCCTTTGACTATCGTCAACTGCCACCTACCATCCTATTCGGTTTATTTTCGCTAAATGAGGTAGCTGGTCCAATAACACCGCTTCTAGAAGTCTAGTTTCATGTAATGTGGGTCTAAATCGTCCAACGCTTCAGTGGTTAGGCACCAAATGTCTATTGTCGCACCTTCAGAACTGAGTTTTCTGTGTGACTATTTAAAGTAACATTCATTACAAGAATTATGTTACAGTGACCCATCCATTACGGGTTGGGTTATCCCATCCTACAATTAAGTCGTGGTCCGTGCCTTTTGTGTACAGTGGGTGTGATTCCCTGGTACTGGGACTCCTCTCCTCGCTCTTGTCTCCACTGTCTGCTTCTCTCCTAGCCTCTCTCTGCTTACTCTCCTACTCCTCTCTCGTTGCCGTCTCTCTTCTCTCATGTCTCTCTCTCTTCTCTCATATTTTTCCTTCCTCGCCTATGCGATATATATATTCATTATACTTAGTATCTATATATATATATATAGCTAGTATATATATATTTTATATATTATTTATTAGTATATAATTATTATCATGTATTTTCGTGTTCGGGTGTGTGTGTGTGCGTGTGCTTGGTTGCGCCGAAGAAGCAGACAAGCTTTGCAATTTTCTGTGAGATTTCTGTTTTTTCTGGCATACCCTATTCCAGCTAAGTATTTCAGATAGAACTTTCATCTCAATTTTCACGAATGTATTAAATAATTTTAAATTTATTTTTAGTATGTGCAAAATTTTTCTTTAGAAAAAAAAATAAAGTAAAAATTGGAATAAAGTTTCTTAAGTTTTTATACCTTCTTTAATTTGGTGATACTTTAGCCATACTGATCATCTGAAGAACTTATCCAACATTTTTTTAAAATTCGAAATATGCTTTATATTTATAATAAAACTTTTAACTTTTTCTTTCCTACTAAGTATATAATTTATGACAGGAAAACTAAAACGTAAAAAATTCCTTACTTTTTATAATATAAAGAGGCTAACGTAATTAATAAAAGCCAAAATTTGCGCGAGCATTAACAGAAAAATGGGGGAAATCGTGACCCTCTGTGACTAACTTTCGTCGGATAGCTTGGTGGGGTAATAATAAGGATCGCGAGTATGCTATCTGCCCGGGGAGGGTTAGTCGGCTTAGATCGGTTCTGGGAGAGGAAAGGTTCGCGCCAACGTTTGCCACCTTTATTTCAGTGTCTGTGGTTTTTATTGACAAATTTTTCTTTGTTTTTTAAGATTTTCTTTTTATACTTTTCAAGGAGGATGTCTGACTAAAGACAGACGAAGAGCGTGAAGAATAGTCCTCTCGGCATAGAATTTTTAAGGAAAAAATTAGAACTTATATCAAAAGTTTAAATATTTCATGGTAGTGAAGAGTGATGAAGCACATATTTAAAATGGAAGCAAGCAATCAAGCGAAAAACAGTTCGTGGCAAGCGGTGGCAAAAAGCCGTGTAGCAGGGTTACAGGAAAGCGGCGAGAATCACAAGCTAGTCGAGCGGGCCTCTATCGGTGGGTGGTTGTTAAGCGCCAGTCGGTAATGAGTGAAGGCGTAAGCGTTGTCTATGGGGTATAAATAAATAGGTAAAGCAGGAGCGGTGCGGACCCAACTGTAATTCATACGTTCCCATAGTAAATCGAACTTGCAAGTATAGAAATGGCGCAACGGGATGCGAAGATGTTGCGCAAACTATCAAAATAAAATGGTTAATGTGATCGTCATGTTATCGGTTATTGACCTTCTTAGTATACTTAGGGTTTTAAGCATTTCAGGTGAATGTGTCGATGTTTCAGAAAGCGTATATTAAAATTTATAATTCAATTAGATTTATTGAACGAGCGTTTGTAGATTGACGCTATTTTTTTGCATGTTGCATTAAGTTCTTGACGATCGCAGGGATTTCGTGTGTCTATTGAATTATTGAGTCGACTCAGAAAGCCTTACGTACTCTGTTTTTTTTTTTTGCCATTGTTAGGCGTTAATTTCAAGAAAGGCCCAATTGAGCATATTGTACAAGAGGGT
>JABUQX010010680.1:0-85000 GCA_015478945.1 Trachelipus rathkii
TCTGTTCACCTTTCACTTGCTTGTCAGACCCCCTTTTTTTCCACCAACATTTGTCTTCTTCATGTCCCCATTTGCGACAGTACATACATTTCTTAATATTTTCATCCCGTGTTAGGCACTTCTTGGCCTCATGGCCCTTTCTCCCACATTTCAAACACAACTTTTCTTCTCTTACACTCGTTCGCAAAATGTCCATCTTGAAAACAATTAAAACATCTTAAACCGCCTTTTGCCTGACATTTTGCCAACCCATATGTCCTCTACCACCACATTTATAACAATATAGAGTTTCTCCTTTTGGTTCTTCTCTTCCCTTCTTGTATACAGCCCCTGTACTTTGACTCATTTCCTGTCTACCCCTGTCTAACCACATATTTTCCTTCATCTTCTCATCTCTTTTAATTTCAGTTCTTTCATGCTCACTCTTTCTCTCTTCAAACACGTAACAATTGCTTTTTAATATTGTCATAATCTAGCTCTCCTTCTCCACACACCCCTATTATAATCTGTTCTTGCCATGTTTTCAAATTTGAAGTGTACAACAAATGTGCTCCTTTCACATCTGATCCCCACTCACTCATTCCTAAACATGTTGCCTCACCCATCACTCTTGCATATCTTATCACATATTCTTTAACACTCTCTTTCTCACCTCTATCTTATCACATATTCTTTGACACTCTCTTTCTCACCTCTACCAATCTTTAGTACATCTAATACACTGTTAAATCGTTCAACTCTTTTATCGATCTTATATCTACTATCAAGTGCCTCTAATATCAAATCCACTCCTTTCTCTCTAGTTAGTTCTTTCGTACTGAGGTTCTTGGTTAACTCTTCAGCCTCTCCTTCTAGATGCAATCTTATTATTAATCCCTTCCTTTTTACATCCTCATTCAATTCCACCCAGTCACTCACTCTCCTTCTCCATCTTTCATAATCTCTTTCTAATCCTGAAAATACAGGACACTTACCAATCATTCTCACTTCTGTTCCTTTTACATCTTCTATATCTTCGTTTCCCATAATGTTTATCTTATCTTTAACAGACTTACAAAGAAGACTCTAGCAGAGTTGCGCAAGTGAACAACCCTTAAGCTAATCTGTCAATTGAAATTTTATTTTGTACAAAGTAAATCAACTTAATTTTAATTATATTTATATATTTATATTAATAATGAAAAGATTGAAAAGATGCAAAGCTCTTACCTTTATTTATTATCCAATATGACTTTCCAAGCCCAAGCAGATGATTTAAATTAGAGCATATGTGGACAAGACCATGCCATGCGTGGGATGTATTTTATAAGATAAATGTGATAAGGCGTTAGCATAGATAAAGCAAGACAAGTATGTGAATAAACAATGATATGTTGTATGAAAAGATGGAGAATATTATTTGTTATATTTATATGATATGATAAAGAGGCACCCGTAGTCTAAAATTGATCTGCTCTTAATACTGGACTTAATCAATGTTCTGAATGTTCACCCTTAATACAATTGTAATGATCTGACATCGATTGATAGAATAATAATATTATAGATTATAAATATAGAATAGATTTTATCAATATCCAATTATTTCTGGTAGTTCTGAAAAAAACAAGAATAACATAACAACTGCCGCGAGTGAAGATGCATTGTCACTATCTCACAGTGACAAGGCATGACCACTCCCTGTCATCATATATATATATATGCCCATTTTGCTTATGGTATGTATGACATTCCAGTGCCCAATGGTTCGCCTTTCTGTTATGCGTTCATATCCACACTCATCCTCCAGACAACATATCATATACACATACTTATATCCACACCCCTCTTCTAGACAACATCTACAGACATCCCTATCCTTTATATCCATACGTGTAGGGAGAAAAATTGCCCACATCGTATGTCCTGCGTGTCGTGGAAGGCGACTAAGGGACGGTGGTTGTTAGGTTGGCTGCCTACTACCACTTATCTTTTGCCAGGAATGCTAATGCATGCCTCGGAGAAGTTCGTGATCACAGTAAGCGCCCTTCTATCCTTCGGCGAAAATATATGAATAGTATCTGTATATGAAATGTCAGAGGAATAAATGTTGAGGAGAGAGGTGATGGATGTATTTAGAAAGGGCAAATTTGATTTGCTCGCTGTGACTGAAACAAAGATGAAAGGAAAAGTTGTAAAAATGAGTGGTGTGGTGTGAAATGTGTTTGTGTTGCTGAGGAAAGGAATGAGAGGGGGATAGAAGGATTTGCAATTCTGATGAGTGAGTTGTGGTTGAGAGCTATGGTAGATTTTGTGTGTGTGTGAGTACTAGAAGTCTAAAGGTTAAATTTAAGTTTGAAAAGGCCAAAATTTGTATGGTTGCGACATATGATCCATCTGAGGGTAATGTTGAAAAGAATACGATTTTCTTGGGATAATCTGAATGATGCTTTGGATGTGGTGAAAGAGATTTAGTTCATTTGCCACATATCTGCCATTCATGATTTTACAGTTATCATCACCATCACTGGCAGAGCCCTTATTCAAGGGTGAGGGTGTAGTACTCAAAAGTTCACCCTCTAGCCAAATTACGCATATGAGCAACAGACGCAGGCTTTAAAGTGAGGGAGATTAAATTCAGTAGGAAATACAGAAGATGGAAAAAAATTCCCACAAAACAGAGGTGGTGGAAAGAAGGAGCTAATCGGCAGCAAACCAGCCTGAGTAACCAATGTCGGGCAATACTCGTGTGCAGATGCCAGCACCTATTGTGCTACGAAGGGCGTCGTAAAGGCGGTGGGTACGCGAGTGATAAGCTCCTCGAGCACTTCTTGCCGCTGCGGGGTACCTATAGGATAAGGATAAAGCACCAACATCGCTCGGCAAGATAGGGAGAGGGTCAAGTGAACTGGAGAGCAGAACAGTTTATAGCCTTTTTGCCGTTACTCGACCCTGTCCAAAGCCGGGTGAAACCAGAGCCTCTCCAGATATGAGAGCAGTACCCATACATGAGCGATGAGACCTTGTGGAGGCGGAGCAACTGAGCAGTGCTGAAGGAAAGTCCGCCGAAGTCTAAACAGAACTTCCTTAGTTCTTTTGAGCGCCTACCTAGCAACTGCTGTGATGAGGTTTCCAAGACATTTTTTTGTTCATGTTAAGGCTAAGGATGTTTATATTGTCAACAGGAGAGACCACAGAAACCGTAGAAAGAGACAGGAAAGTTAGAAGGTAAGTATTTTGGAGAAGGAGATTTGTAAAGTTGGGTTTTAAAGACTTGAATTTCACAAAGTTATTTCTATCCATCAACGAGAGAATAAAATCGGAAAAGATTAAGACGAGAGGCAATTCCAGAAGTAAAAGTGGGAGTAGAATTGATATGAGTTAAAGAATGTAGGGTCGAGTCATCAGAATACGAGTGGATGGAGTTAGAGGTGCAGGTGAGAAGATCACTAATGAAAAGTAGAATAAAGTAGGAGATAAGACAGAACCCTGAGGAACACCAATTATTGACAGAAAAGAAGAAGGAGTAGCCCCATCAACAACAGCCGATATTGAGCTGATTTGAAAGAAAGCTAGATATAAGTAAAGCAAAGAGAAGGGGAGGGAAACCCAAAGGAGGAGAGCTGAGATCAGTGATGTGCCATACTAATGTAAATGTTTGGATATTTCTAAGCGCTTTCACCACCAAGCTCCCCGTAGTTCCTAAGAGCAAACCCATAAATCGGTTAGATAGAATGAGATCGCTGCAGATTCTCGTGGCAACGAGAGCCGTACTGGTTGATCGGAGGAGCCTAGATGATCTACAGTTTAGCTGAGAAGGGTTTCAAAGATCTAGATAGAATACAAGTGAGAGCTACAGGCGATAGTTAGAAGGATCGGCTTCCTTTTTCTCGGAATAGGTTGGACATGTGAGAGCCTCCAACACTGAGGGAGGGAAAAAAAGGTATTGAGACATAGAGATATAGCTGTTTAGGGTCGAAGAGATTAGCTCTTTCAGTTGGAGAATTAGCAACAATAATGATCAGATCGAATAAGAGAGGAAGGCAGATTTACAGAAGTTGCTAGAGATGAAAGATTGGTCAGTAGGAGAACCAAGAGGTTAGCGCACTTTCCTTGATGAAAGCCAGCTTTGCTCTTCGAAGAGTATAAGAGTATCCCTAGTAACGATTTCTAGCTGAATGAAAATCAGCTGGATTGGATAGTGGAGAACGCAGAATTTTTTCCACACCTAATAGCAGTGTCTCTTAGCCTGAATGGCCAGAGAATAAGCAATGATCGAAACTTATGGGATTATGAGGAAAGAAAAGAGTTAGTTTTAGAAGGGAATGAATGAGAAAGAAAATTTAGCTGAAGAAGGAATGAACCTGTTCATCAACGATTACAGCTCCTCCTTATCTTTTTAAATCTTATACATCCATCATTATTCCTACTGAGGTAGGTAGCTAATTTGCTATCATCTGCAAACTTGGAAACCTTACATTTAAGTCCCCCCTTGGTCTAAATATTTTTTATACATGTATGAGGAACAGCCACTTGACCTTAAGAAATCGCATATACGAACCACAAACATGTTCCTCATTTCCATTAATAAATACTTTACATTTTCATTGATTAACAATTATTATTATTGTTTATTATTATTATTATTATTATTATTATTATTATTATTATTATATTGTTATTATTGTTATTATTATTATTATTTTTATTATTATTATTATTATTATTATTATTATTATTATTATTATTATTATTATTATTATTATTATTATTGAGACTTAAGGAATCAAAATTTTGATCGCTAAACGGGAGGTTGAACCCCCGACCCTCCTGTCTACAGCCTTATATATAGCTATATATATGTTGCTGGTTATATATATATATATATATACATATTATTATTATTATTATATGAAATATATATATATATATATATATATGAGTTATATTATACATATATTATATTATATTATGGCTATTATTGTTGCTATATATATTATTATATATTATTACATATATTATTGTTATATATACATATATATTATTAGTTATATATTAGCAAGGCTGGCATACATAGATTGTTATTAAAGAAGAAGAGCTAAAGAGAGTTATATATATATACACATATGTAATATATATATTATTAATATATATAATATTATATATATTATACATACATATATATATTATTATTATATTAGCTAGCAGAGTGCATAAAGGCAGTGTTGTTATTACTACAGTATAGCATATATATATATGCATATATATATATATATATATATACAGCAGCAGTTATGCTGTTGAAGGTTATTACATATATAGCTATGCTATATATATATAGAGTATGTATATATATATATTTTTAAGTTTTTTTCAATTAATCACATCGGGCAAAATTTGCTCTAATTGCCGCTATCATCGTCATCACGTCAATGGCAAAAATTTTCATAATCGTCCTTATCACATATATATATATATATATATATATATATATATATATATATATATATATATATATATATATATATATATATATATATATATATATATATATATATATATATATATATATATATTATATATAATATAAATATAAAAAAATATTTTATTTTTTAAAAAATATTTAATATAAAAGTGATTGTTAAATAATTATTTAAAATATTTCGAACTTTTGAATCATGTCCGTTACCACTTAAATTCATTGTTAGTATCATATACTAGCAATATATTAAAAAAAAATTTTTTTTTTTTTTTTTTTTTTTTTTTTTTTTTTTTTTTTTTTTTTTTTTTTTAAACAATCCAGAGTGAAATAAATAATGAATATAAAAGTAAATTACATATACTGTATATATACATTAAGTAAAGTTTTTTTTTTAATATTTTTAGAGGGGTGAAGCAGTTTGAATTATGAAGTTTCTATTCTGGTTTAAGCATTTTTCACTCAATTTTATGAAATGTGTTCGACTACACCCGATATGTATATGAAGGTGGAAGTTGATAATCAACATGATCTAATTTTTTAATTTTATTTCAATATGTTTTGAGTTTATATTTTTATAAATGTAAAAAATGAAAGAGGATACTCCTACACTAAACTATTACAGTATTATCATTATTTATTAAATGTTAAACATATATATATATATATACAGTACATTTGTTGAGTTACCTGAGGACCAGAAACTGGGTTCAAATGCTTTAAGAAATCCATAAAGCATAGATTTATATGAGTATGTCACATTAAAGGGTTTTATTTACGATTTTTTTTTTTTTTTATAAGTGTATATAATTTATTTTATTAATTTTTTTTTTTTTATTATTTAGAATTAATTTATTTGCTAAAGTCTGTAGGGAATATTTTGTTCCCTATATTTGAACTGTATAAATAACTAATTTCATGGCACAGATATTTCTGCTGTATACGTTCTGATTCCAAAACAGTGTGTAAATGAAAAACAATGTTAATATTAAAAATTATTTTCCATTCTATGCGAGTACAACATCATAACTTACAAAACCACTGACAAGTTGATTTTAATAATCATTATATGAATAATATATGATGTTTATGCATCATCAATATCAGCATTTGAGCTGTTAGGCATCAGACATCTTTCCAATCAGGGCATCATAAAAATTCAATCTGTCATTATATGAAGGAAGGTATCAGGGTTTCCCAAAGTCAGAAGCGTAGCCAACATTTTTGGATCTCCTAATGTCTTTAGACTTAGCTTTCTCAGAAATATGGACTCGTATGGAAAGAAGGATGGCAAAGATGATATTTGAAGAGTTAGGTACTTAGCCAAGTGTTGATCTATCTCATCTCTGGAAGACTTGACTGAGTGTTGGTCTGAGGAGCATATGGCATGATTTTAGGTTTGATGACCAACTCAACATTACTTTGATGCTCTGTCAGTTTTCATTTTCTCTGACTTGACAAATAGCCATTAGTTTTACTACATGCATTCTCACTCTTTATTCTCTAAGAATGGTTATATATAGATCTGTAAAACTTTTCATAAGTATCCTTATGCTTCATTGATGCATATGAAAAGAGGAAATAATTTCAATCACCAATTTGGTCCCAAATCATCATGGGAGTTAGTGAAAAAGTGTTTCTGTTCTACAGGGTCGGTGATGTGTCCTCTTCTGTTCATAATCTATGCAAAAGATTTGAATGAGGAAATTAAATGAAAAGAACCATGTTCAAAATACTGCTGCTTCGCAATTTTAAATAATTCATATTGGTGTATTCAATTTTTTTTTGGTTAATTTGATCAAATTTCAAATGGAACTAGATAGCCTTTTATTGTACTGTATATGTAATGTAAAGAAAGTATCGCCCTTCAGTAATTTCTAATTTTGAAGCAACGTGTTTACTTTTACAGTATGTTTATTATTCAGGTTTTTCATAATAATTTTTTTTTATATGTTTGCTTTTAATCTTCAGCAATTAACTTTTTCTCAACCCTTCTTTAATTTTTAATTTTTTCCTTTTTACTTCAGGGTATGAATGTTGATTTGTATGAACAGTTCTTTTGTAATACTAAGGTGAAGCAATAAAAGTTTTTAATTAACATTTAAACTATTCTTCTAGTTAAAATTCATTTCAATTACACTTGCACATTTTTCCTGTCACGTTGAAGTTCCTCTCAACATAGGTTATTTATAGATATCTTATTAAAGTATTGTGAGAAATTAAATAGCCCCTTTGTATATTTAAAAAAAAAATGAAAATTTCTGGCTCTCACATTTTGACATGAGTAGGTAAAACTTATTTCTAGTAATATACTTCAAAAGGCCTCAAAACATTTATTTTAGTGACATACTTACCTATATGTCGACTATTGGTAAATTTATAATAGTTTGTGTATTTATCGGTTATCTTCCACATGCTTTAAGAAGAAAGAATTTCTCCAATTACCGGTACATCTTTGTTGTTTATCTTTGAAAAGTCATTTATATCGTCTCTACATTATGGTGAAGCATAATATCAACAAGTTATTTTATTAAATATTTTTGAACGAGCTCAGTTATTTGCATAGCATTGGACCTATTATTTAAAATCATTGTCTTTGTTACACAGATTCATGTGTGGTTGGAGTCAACAAAAGGGTAAGCAAGAAGTGATTGAAGTTTTAAATGAATGTTTAACATCCATGCATATAATGGCTGAAAACTGCACATTGGGATGACTGTGATAGAGAGAAGCCATTCATTTATATGGTAAGTTAGATGTCAGATGATAATTAATGCCAGTATATTTTGGATACATTAATTATAATTAATTGTACTAATATCTTATAATTAATTTTGCTAGTTAGTATTTAGTGACGTCATATCTAGTTTATAACGTGATTTTTCTTGAAGAAAAAATTGAAAAACTTATTCCTAAGTTTAGTTATCTTTGTTAATTTAATATGAAATTGGAAAGTGATTTTGATTTATTTCTTGGTTGTAACGTGGAGTTTGTCCTTGTTGTGGATAAGACTGGAAATAAGGTCGCACCCCTTTATATAATTTTCTCCCTATTATAACATACGTCAGTGTGTAATTGTCAATTTATTTGTTTGCCCCTAAACAAATCTAAGCAATGTTCTCAGTTATCGGTATATCTTATACTAAATGTTTCCATAACAAAGAAAAATATATTTGAATAAAGTTAGTATAAAGTTACGTGTATCTAATTCAATGTAGTACATTGTATTTGAACTTTTAGCGTAGTTTGTATAAGCAGTTTTTTTTTTTGCTATCAAAATTTTGATATTCATTTGACATTTACCGGTAACATTCAAATGGGATAATTTATTTCATTATCATCAGTACTCCATAAAATTTTAAATTTTGTTTTTCTAGTATTATTGTTAGCCAAAACACAATTTAAATACTGTAATTTTTATTTACATTAGTATTTGATTATAATGTGTATAGTCCAAAAAATTGGTTGCTGATAATTGCGATTTCACTTTCATTCCATATATATTACATATACTTATGTTCTCTTGAGAAATAATAAGGTCCAAGAATGCATTTTAAAACTATAACTTTTGAAAGACTATGATTTTAAAAGCGCATTTTTTTCAGATTGGCTCGACAATGGAAATAACAAAAAAGCGGTACAAGAAGCAGACAAGGTATTACGGAAACAACCAAAGCTCCATTGTGCATCTGTATTGAAGGCATTGGCCCTTTTGCGACTCGGTCGTAATAAAGAATCGTTAGAAATAGTGGATAGTGTTGTATCAGAAGGAACTAGTGATGATGCAACTCTTCAGGCCTTAACAATTGTTTATCGAGAAATGCATAAACGTATGTAATCAGGAATTTCCATCATTTTGTTATAGAAATTGTATCATGCTTTGCTGGTTATCATGTTAGTTTGTCATTTATATTTTATTAATTTTTTAACAGCTCACTTAATTTGCTCAATATACGAAAATGCTTTAAAATTAGACCCAACAAATGAAGATATTATTTCTCACTTATTCATGGCTTACGTGAGAGTGGGAAACTACAAAAAACAGCAGCAGACAGCGATGCAATTATACAAATTAAAACCTAAAAACCCCTATTATTTTTGGGCTATTATGAGCATAGTTATGCAGGTAATATAATTTTTAGTATTTTCCTTAGTAGGCTATTTTTTAACACGGGTCAAACACATTCTTGTATAAACCCTGCATTGTATTAATAAAGTGGTTATATTCATTAGTGATGTATGGTCCTAGATTTATGCAGCCCAAGCCTATCCATATCACATTTATAAATTCATTAAATGTAATGAATTTACAGATAACACTCACGCTATATTCATTTCTATGGTCATGGAAAGATACGCATAACTTAAAAATAATTTTTCGCATCACCTGATGACTGACTTTTATCAATACATCACTATAAGTGCATACATAGCTAAGAGTAATCTCGGTTATATAGCTACTTATTTTCATTCAGGCTCAAACATAACTAAAGATAGCGTTCTCGTAAGGTTAGCTTACAATTAGCAGAGCTAATTGATTTTAAAGCCTGTCACCAGAAGATAGATAGACTCCAAGTAGTTCTCTCACATATATATATATTTTAGAAACTTGAGGTCCTTTCTGTATCAAAAATATATAGTTACTTATGCTTTTTGTGAAAACCGTTTTGATAACATCTATGCTTTGCTCATATATTTTATTTTTATTTTTGGCTTTACTTTTACTTTTTAGGAAAAATACGGGGTTGTGCTCATCCACTTCTAAGCCAATAACAAAATTTCTGTCCAAAAATGCAGAATTTTGCCTTTAAAAAGAGCCGTGCTATATACCCAAATTGAAACAAATTTGATTCAGCTTAGCATTATTTATAAGGAACTGGCTTTTAGAAACAGTAAGCTTTAGGCAAGACATATAAACACTTGAATAGCAAGTTCCCATCACTTTTGTAAGCTTGCACTTTATGACTTCATTGAAAAAGCTTCTCCAAAGAAAACTATATATATATATATATAAGTAGCATATATATAGTATATAAGAATAGTAAAGTATATATATATATATAGAGCATATATGGTAGGTGAGGCAGGTGAGGTATAAGGTATATGGTTATATATATGCATTTTTAAAAAGAGAACGGATGTTGCAGATTGTAGTAGAAAGCTAGAATGGCAGGAAGGTGTCCAAAAAGTAATGTCCCGGATGTAATGTAATAAGTCTGAGTAAGGGCTAGGTTTTGCATGCGGGTATGTTGTTACCTAAAAGAATGCATAAGAGTGAAGATATGGTTCGAAATAATATATAGATTCAAAGCAATGTGTTCTGTATTTATTAATTTTATAAAATAGGTGATAGCTAAATTTGATAAAAAACTGAGTAAGGCTATGAAACGTGGCTAGAGAGTTGTGGTAAAGTTGAAAAGGTAGAACAGAAAGTACATTGAGGATTATTGGTCATGGAAAGATGGATGATAGTTTGTTGGCCAAGCGGATGTATAGCGGTGAGTGTGCTGGAATCCCAACCGGCTGGAGGACAGAAGAGACGTGGAGGCAGCAAAGCAGAAATTGCCTGGAGGAGAGAAAATGTGCAGCTGGCGGAGGCTAGCAGTGTGCACATAGGAGCAGAATGGTAGGTTGTGGCCCACTCTGGGCTAAGCGGGATGAACCCTAGTGGTTGACGAGATACCTAGTAAGGGTCCTTCGCGGTCCCGCGAAGCCTCCTAGTGATTTTCTGACCGCATCAGGTTCTCACTGGGGGCAAAATAAGTAATTCGTAGGTTTTCTTTTCTGACTTGCCTCATAGATTTCTTCTATTTTTCAAGCTTCCCGGTGCTTGTTGTGCACCTACCCCTAGTTTTTGGGAGAGAAGGTGGATGATATATATAAGAGGAAAGAGTATGAGCAGCAGCAGGAGGAAAGATATGGTAGAGAGAGAGAGAGTGAGGTAGAGAGAGTGAGAGTATATGATGCTATAAGTATATAGAGAAGATATGGCAAGTTATATATG
Source organism: Trachelipus rathkii (assembly GCA_015478945.1). Taxonomy (NCBI): domain Eukaryota; kingdom Metazoa; phylum Arthropoda; class Malacostraca; order Isopoda; family Trachelipodidae; genus Trachelipus; species Trachelipus rathkii. The sequence continues at coordinate 11,463 of JABUQX010010680.1, forward strand.
CTGTTATATATATATAGTATTAGGTGTAAATGAACTGAAATTGCAGCTCCGGCCCGGAAACTAGATTTAGCCGGGAATCACAAAAATTCCGGTCAACCGGAATTTCTACAAACCTCGTTTAACTATAAAGAAATGTAAAAAATATTTTTATATACTTTAGAACATAAAATCTTACACTTAGTACAACGTCACTATGAACATATGAAATCACCAACAAGTAATTGATTTAAATCCAAAAATTTAATAGTAAAAAGGGATAGTCCCTGTGCATTTTCTAGATCAGGGAAACCACAAAAGAAAGTAAATAGATTCACAAAATGTGTAAGATAAGCGAGCGCTTTTGAGAGAGTTTCACAAAAGATTTGGTAATATTAATGACCCCAAATCACAAAAATAATGAATTTTACCCGCGAATGAGGAACTGCAAACTACCTGGCTAGTCACTTCTGTGGCTATAGGAATCATAGAACTTATTGCCCATCTTCAACCAAAAATATCTTATTCCCAGCAGGCACATTTCGTGTGAGAAGATAGCCACCAATCGCAGAAACATCAAATCTGAGAAGCTCTCTCTAAGGCGACCAGATACTTCCGCTATCGCGCATTATATATAGAGAAAGGAATAATTCAAATGTGAGTCATGGAGAGTTTCTTTAACTGCACCTCCAAGCTACCAGTGAGCTTAAAAATAGAATGTGTAATTCATTGCAAGCAGCTTCCAGCTCTCATTCTGGAATTAAAATCACTATGAGTTTTTAAATTACATGAATAATCAAAATTCTCTCCTTAACAAATCCATTTGGTTATTCGAGAAGGCAAATAACATGAAGTTGGAAACTTTCAAATTTTATGATACATGAGTTTTTCTTGTTTTTTCAAGCATAAACCTCAATTTGTTATTAAAGATGTCTATTTTCTCAAAGAACAGTGTGATTTAATAAAGAAATGTAGAAATATTTGTACACATTTCACCATTCCCAAGTTTTTGCCAGTAAATAAACTTCTAAAAGAATACAAAAAGAGACTCGGACCTCGCATCTTGCAAGCCCACTAAGTTAATTCAAGATGTTAATGTATGGCGTGGAATAGCACATATTAACAGATAGAAAGAATTGAATGTTGAAAAATAACTTCGGCAAGCTTGGTACTATAGAACGATCACCAGCTTCTAAGCTTTGATTGGTGTTAATAAATGGTACATTGAAAAATTATAAAGAGTTTTGCAACTATTTCACATGGGTTACGGAAACTCTAAGGCAAAATCACTAAATCATCAATTGTTTCCATATTTGAGTTTCCATGTATATCTTCAAAACTCTAGAATACAGCAGCCCAGACTTTTAAAAGAGCTGAAAAGGCATTAGAGTTATAGATTTATGAATGTATGAAGTGAAAGGATTTAATAGATTATATCGTACCAAATATACTGTTTTAAGTACTAGGCACTCAAAGTTACAAACTAATCTTTATTTTTCTAATGAAATAAGAGAATTGAGTAGAAATGGATGCTTGAAGAAATAAGCAAATAATTGAAGGTAGAAAGTGATAGTAGCAGTACAGAAGAAGGTTCAGCCGATGAGTCATCCATCCATTTTTCAGAAACAAGCTTTATTCACACGAACTAGATTTACAGCAATTCTCAAAATCATCATTAAAGTATTGAAGAAAAGAAATTACAAAGTTAATGGTTTCTACAAGCTGAAGAAAGTGAGTGACAGCGAGTCAGTTAGTGTAAAAGGAAAAAGCAAAAATCAGTGCCTTCACAGAAATTTTAAAAATTAAATTTTTAATTATGAGAATCATTTTCTTAATCTGGGAAAAATATGAATTACTTAATTGGTGAAAGTGACCCCAAAAAGCAAATGCCAAAAACATAGCAGTAGCCAGCCCAAACTCTGGTTACTTCCTCTGCCTTCTCCTATATTCCGGTATGGGGAAATTATTTCATTTTCTGCGGTGCTTATGAGTTTGTATTTCGAGGGAAAGCACCTGTTGGCACGGAGCCAGTCTTAACACTGGTGAACAGTTTTTCTTTAACTTCACCACAATTAGCAATATTTTCAAAGTGTTTAAAGAAAGTTAACTTGTGTATATATATAGTTATATATAAGTTATATTATATATATATATATATATATATATATATGCTGTATATATATATATATTTATAAGTATATATATAAGTATATATATATATATATTATATATATATATAGTATATATGCTATATATATATATATATATATATAAGGCAGAGTATATATATATATATATATATATTATATATATATATATATATATATATATTAGATGTAATGAACCTCGATTTGGTGTTCCGGGTTCCGCCGAAATTAGCTGCGGGTTCCGGCGAACTAACCGGAACTTTCTACTTTTTCAAATGTCTTTCTTAAATAAAATTCAGTAATTGATGTCATTTACACAGGTATGATTATGCATAAAAATAATATTTAAAAATTGATATATGCCAGTTCCCTGACCGCTGCTGTAGGCCGCTTATAATATCGCTGCATAACTTTAAACCCCTGGAAAATTCACATTAATTTAAAATTTTTACTTTTAACTTAAACAGTAAACAAAGTAAAGAAGAGTAGTGGCTAAGGATTTTATCCTTGATAATAATTGAATAAATTTGTAGATACAATGTTATTTATAAACAGTTTATAAACATATCTTTGGTTTGACTTAGTTAATTAGTAGCAGGATATTGGCTGTATCATCACATAGTACTCTCATATATTCAAATTGAGCAAAAAGCTGGTTTTTTTAAACTGAAAAATGTTAATGTAATAAACCTTGGTGGTTTCTGGAGACAAATTGTTTTTAAATATTTAATTGAATAGCCTGAGGACTCTGTAAATATAATTTAGTGCTAACAATTGAGCACAAAAGAGTTTCTTCTCAAATCAAAATGAAGTTGAGGAAAAATATACAAGCGCTGTCCAGAATTGTAGGTTGTATTGGTTGCTTTTTTGAGAAATACATCGTTACCGGTAATTGACGCTTTGCCTTTTTTTTTAGCCTCACCTCAAATATCTTTTTTTCTTTCATTTTTCATTATCTTAACATATGTGCTATGTATTATTTTTATTTTATTTTTGCAAATTTTTAATTTTTATCAGCTTGGCATATGTGTTATAAATTTAAATTTATTTTTGTAATTTTGTATTAATTTTTCTTTTTATTATCTTTTCCCAACTGGTAGGAGCAAAGATCGTAATTATGTGGTGACCGCGTTCTACTTGAGGATCACTCCAAGGTGGGAACGTAAATATGATAAATGACTTTCACCCTTATACTTTCGAAACTTCAATATGAAACAATATTTTCACCCTCGAACCGGTAGTTTTAATACTCTAGAACGGTTGGGGATATTTTTGATTTTTGAGATTTTTATTTATTTTATTTTTAGACACAAATTGTCTTTAATTATTAATATTTTTTATAAAATTAGTTAATAATCCTTATTATTACCTAATTAATAAGAATATAACTTAAACATTACTCAGCTTTTAATTAAATTTAAATTATATATATATATTATATATATATATATATATATATATTATGTTGTTAGTTGGAGAAAGGTATATATATATATATATATATATATATTGTTATTATATATATTATATATATATATATATATATATATATTAGGATGCAGCCGAATAGCGAAAAGTCTAATAATCGACACCGAATATTCGCTAAAAGCATTCAGGGTTTAATATCAAATATCTGGCCGAATAATCACTCCCGCTATTCGGCCGACAGTTACTCAAAGTTCGTAACTCATCCATTTAGGGAAAAATAAAGAAATCTTACACTGGTCGACAAAAAAAGGTGAAATTTTTTCTTGGATGGACTTTTGTAGCAGATATGTAGTAAATTGAGGTGCTGGATACCATATATATATATTCTCGGATTTGCTGTACCGTCATCCTTGCCAGCAATCATGGATTCCATTTTTGCATATTCCCAGGAATGACAAAAATTATGTGCACACTACGTAGGGCTGTATAGACGCACTCGCATATATTTCTGTGTAGCAAGTTTACTGCGGTTATTATTCGGGAAGCATGTGGTAATTTAGCACAACTGACGTATGGATGTTTCACCATCTCGATGATTCATCATCCATCTTGAAATATAGTCGGATGGTCTCAATATTGTTCACCAGGGTGAACTGAACGATCTTGTATGAGAGTTGTATTTGCCGAAGTTGTCCTGAGCTGTTGGCTTTGAGGTTGCATGAAAAATGACTACTGGACCATGGCACAAGAGTAACATTTTATCGTAACAGAGAAGCAGAGCTGCGGAGGCTCTTCCAGTCAGATGGTAACCTTGTGTATTGCAGTGAAGTTGCAGCCCTACTACTCGCTATGGGACTCCCAGCATACGATGCAGGTGAGTGGTGACTGTTTATTTACCACTCCAAGAGCAGTTTAAAGTGTGTGTTGTTAAACAACGGCAACAGGTATGTTTCCTGTTCCAGGGTACTAAAAATGATGAGAGAGAGGAGTATGCAAAAATCAAGACAGTTTTGAGAGGCTACAATATCAGGTACATGGATGGTAAATATGCATCGACCTCAAAATGGTAAACATTTTGCTCGGTCAGCAAGCAGGTTTCACCAAATATCCCTGCTTCCTGTGCTTAGGATCACTGGACCTGAATGGCCACTGAGAGAAACCTTGACGCCAGATGACAGGAACATCGTATGTGAACCACTTGTACAGAGAGAAAACATCATCCTACCTCCACTATAAAAACTTGGTTTGATGAAACAATTTGTGAAGGCCCTGGACCATGATGGTGAATGCTTCCGCTATATATGCCTCAACGTTTCCTGGTCTGAGTGACGAGAAGAAAAAGTTGGGATATTTGATGGCCCACAATACGGACAATCCTCCGTGATGCTGCCTTACAACAATGACTGTGTTAAAGGCAAGAGCGTGGAATGCTTTTTCAGATGTAGCACAGAATTTTCTGGGGAACAGGAAAGCCGAGAACCACTAACATTGTACAGGAACTGCTAGACAGTTTTCAGTTCATGGATGTAGAATGAGTATAAAGTTGCACTACTAACATTCTCACCTAAGAAAATGGCCTCCGGATAACCTATTCCGATGTTAGTGATGAGCAGGGTGAACGCTTCCATCAAGATCTAAAGTTCTTGGAAGGACGTTACCAGCGGGATATCAATATGATGGCCCACTATTGTTGGAGCTTGATGAGATATTCAGACGCCATGCACAGTAGATCGTCTACTAAGAGAAAGTTACTACCATCGTAGGTATGCTTACATTAACTAAACCCATTCCTCTATTACATCCATTGTTGTCCCATATTACTTTATTCATAGTTGTATTATATGTTTAACATATATGTATCAAAGACATGTATTATCATGTCATTGCGATTTGTTTCTCTTCCTTCATATGTTCATTATATATATATATATGAGAAAGATATATGTTATATATATATATATATATAGCAGTAGTAGTTATATATATATATATATATATATATATATATATATATATATATATATATATATATATATATATATCCCAATGTATCTCGCAACTGCTTTTGTATTTCGTTTGCCAAATATTAATACACCAAAATAAATCACAAATGCGATGTGATATGCAAAACCGATTACATTTTTCGAATCAGCACATCAAATAATTGCAAAACCCCGTCCAAGAAATTTCATGTTTACCAGTGTTATATACAAAGTAATAAAACAAAAAGTAAATAACTATTTCTTACCTATAGCAAACCATTCACATATTAAAAATAATTAAATGAAAATTTAAAAAGTTTTGTAGTTAAAGATATTAAACTAAACTTCATTTGAATAAGCCTCTAAGGTTAAAATGACAGAACATTAGCAGTTCTCCATTTTCAGGGGATAACATATTTCTTGTGGCTTCATAAATATTTCCTCCTGTTCTAAATATTCTTTCACTTTCGACTGATGACGGTGGAGCTGAAAGGTATTTTATTGCTGGTTTTTTCAAATTCATAAAACTATTTCCAGTGTTTTTCCACCAATTGAAGGAATATCATTGTCTCTTCACTGTTCAAAGTAGGCAAACTTATATATTTTGTTTATTTCTTGATTAATTTCGTATGTAGCCTTTTACTTCTATGGTACAATAATCACATCGCTAGAAGAATGGGACTTTCTTTTTCACTCTCTCTCACTTTTTTTCTGTATGACGATTTTGATGCCACAATTTCTTTAACAATCCATTAAAGAAGTGAAATGGAACCTCAGCTTCACTCTGCCCACCACGCGAATCATCGTTAGCGGGCAAGAGCGTCAGAGAGCTAAAATTCTCATGCATTTCTTCCATGCCTCAACGACCATATTTTTACTGATTCATCTGATTCATTTAAAAATTAGCTTGAATCGCATATCTAAGAAAGTAGCTACACACAAAGCATTTATCACATAGAAACTTAGAAAGTCTTTTTCTACTGATTTTTTTAAGCTCTTCAACGAGTAATTATTCCACTGAAGCTTTTGCTTTTAATTGCCCTATTTAAAATAGATTTATTGCTAAATGGAAGGGATCATTTGGGCGACTGTTACTTCACGTTTAATGCTTATTTTAGTGATGTTGTCAAATGGCTCAAGTAAATGGAATAATTTTGCCACTGAAAATCAGTCAACATTTTCTTGATTGCATTCAGCAGCCGTATATGGATAGGGGGGAGTTTTTCTTTGTTCAGGTTCACCCAATCTTTTAAGCATATCATAAGTTCTGTTCCAGCTTGTAGAAACGTCTTGAATTAATTTATGTTGTTTGACATTCAGCTGCATCTGCAAAGTTTTAAGCGTTGCTTTGCAGCTGCTGTTGTTGAATGGTGAAAATGAGAGGATATGCTTCTGCAAGTAAATAAAATATCTTTAACAGACTTCTGACATAATATTAATCGTGAATGCATAGTTGCAACATGTAAATAAATATGAAATTGATAGCAAGCCACTCTCCCTTATACCAGCTACCATGCTTGGTCCATTATCCCGTATCACTAAATGAATTCTATTTTTTAGAATATTGAAAATGTCAAATGCCCTTATAGGATCTGACAATGACAAAGATTTTCGCCATATTGGCCACAAAATTTGGCTATATTTTTATTTTTTGGGAAAATAAGTTTTTAAATTTCAATTTTAAATTGAAATACCTTCCCTTATAAGCTGATCGTGCATTTATTGTTTGCAAGCTCAATATCTCGCCCGACAAGCTCCGCAAAGCCGAATCGAACAGACGGTAGTATTTCTGGCCGAATAGGCCAATACCGAATACCTCACCGAATATTCGCATTCCTAATATATATATATATATATATATATATAGTTATTATGTTATATAGATATATATTATATATATATATATTATGTTATATATATATATAGTATAGGCATATATATATATATATATGTATATATATATATATATATATATTATTAAGGTATATATATGGTATATATATTATGTATATATATATATATATATATACCGTATAATATCTGAGTACTTTGATTTTATTTTATTTCATATTTCCAATTAAAAATCATAATCAACATTTACTTCAATTTTCCTTATTATTTAGATGAAATATACCTATCATTAATTAGGTAATAGCTTTAGGATTAATTAATTTAGAAAAGTGGTCTAAAAATAAAAATAAAAAAAAAAAATCACGATTTTTAATAAAAAGAAATACGTAAAAAATCAGCTGATTTAAATATTTGATCTTTGCCAATCCTGCTTTAGAATCTAGTCCTCGGTATAAATAAAAATTGTACAGGTATTATTATTATTATTATTATTATTATTATTATTATTATTATTATTATGATATTATTATTATTATTATTATTATTTTTATTATTATATTATTATAAGAAATTAACTTCAAAGTAGAAAAAATTACAAACAAAATATTAACTAAACAGATAAAAAAATTTAACATTTTTAAACAAGATTCCATAATTTCTTATTTAAAAATGAATTTATTTGAATTTTGAAGTGTAGTGGTGTAGGAAAATAAGTTGCCCTCCATGTGAGTTAAACGTCATCTCTTATCCTCAAACACGTACCCGCTTCGGCTTTTAAACTTTTGAAGACCCAAGAGAACTTTATATATTGCTTTCAGAAAGCTTCAACTGCAGCCCGGGGTGCGCGGTTGAGCGAGGTGATGATGGAGGCTGTTTTCAGAGCTCAGTAGCATTTTTGAAATGCATGGAACGTTGCAGTCAGGTGCCTGTTAGCATCCTCGATTTCTGGGAATTAATAAACGGGTGGGCTGCGCGGAATAATACTTTGTGCTACAAAACAAAGTTCTTTTATAGTAATATAATGAGCATGGTCGTACTTTTTAATATTTTGTTAACTTTATATTGCTGATACTAATATATCTATCACTCATAAAATGATACATATAAGTATAAGAGTCATGGGTGTAGGCAAGATTTCATTTAGGTACAACTTTAAATTGATATATATAGTATATATATATAGTATATATGCTATATATATATAGAGTTATATATATGCTATATATATATATATTAGAGTATAATATATATATTATATTATTAATTAATATATTATATATATATGATATATATATATACATAATACCTACTACTAATAATTACTACTAATAATTAATAATTACTACTCATTATCTATCGATTGATGTCTTTTTTCATTTTTTCCACTAATAAACCCTTAAAAACGTCGTCTGGCAAAAATATATGTTCATTTTTTTGGCTTCGCCAAGACGGTACGGCGGCCCCTGCCCCCCCAGAGTACGTGCCGACTGATGATAAGAGTATTGTTTACCATTGTCAGCTGATCCGACGGTTGTATCGAGGTATCGTTTTCAGCTTGATTGGTTAATGTAATTTTTTTTTCACCAGTTTCGAGTCGGTTTTTGAGCCACTTTACTAACTCTCACCCTGGAATCGCAGCTATAGTATATTCCTTTTTACTTTTAAATACCTTCATTGAACTGCTTATCAATTTATTGATCCGCTTATCCAAGAGCTCACAGTATGGACATTACATGATGATGATACTTAGAGAGACTTCCACTTGTTAACTCCGCATGCTTTGCAGAAAATATGCGTTTCCAGAAGCCTGAGTGCAGCCTGTGTGCAAAATCGACTGGGAAACGCTTCGAATTGAAAAAATTGCATTAACCGATCAGAGAACAGAGAAATTTTAGTACTTGAAACGTGGTCGAGCGCCCGTCGGATCAGCCTAATAAAATTAGCAATATTTATACTTGGTATGGCCTGTTTGCGAAATGATAATGATATATTAGTATCCTTAATATGTGCCGCTTAAAGTATTAAAAATTTTTATAAGCTATTTCCGAAGTACATAGCGAAGTACTTGTTTCAAACGTAAAGATTTTTTCAGTTGGCCAAATTCATGAGCACTCGGAAATCGGATGATTTAACAACGGGCGCCTGAATGTGACGTTTACTTGACGTAGAAGTGCGCAACCCGCTCTGGAAACGATGTGACAAAGCCTGCCCGCCGCAGCCGCGGGCTTCGGAACGCAGCTGGCGCGTAGCTGAAGTCGGAGCTCAGTTCCGCCGAACTTTTTTCTGTTCGAAAAAGTTCAGCCCGGGGCCGAACCAAAAATTCCTGGTTCCGTAATATCCCTTAATATATATATATATGAAAGATATATATATATATATATATATATGTTACATATATAAAGTATAGTATATATATAGCATATATGTTATTATATATTATTATATATATAGAGCATATATATATATATATATATATATATATATATATGTTAGGCATATATATATATATATATATATATATGTATATATATATAATTTTTAAATAAATTTGGAATTAATTGAGAATATCTTATAATCCTATATTTTGAGGTACTTCATGAGTACAAACTTTCTTTTAAATAATACTGTAGATATGTAATATACCGTATGAATGCTGGGCTAATATTACTATTATTTTTGGCAGCTAAAGATAAGCTATGGGTTACGTAAAATAAATCCCTTCCATCAAATTTTTTTTTCTAAAGAAGTAGATTAGTAATTCCTGCCCTAAGCTGAATTTTTTCGCAAATTCCGGCTGGAACCCGGAACCCCGAAAAACAGCCATAGTCACGAATTCGGCCAGACCGACCTGGTACACTTACGTATAGGCAGGCAGGCAGAAGAGCAGCGAGGAGAGGTAAGAGCAGCAGCAGTAGCGTTGCATATATATGTTAAGTTGGTGAGGGTATAGTGAGCAGTATATATATGGTATATATATATATGTTATATATATATATAGCATATATAGAATATATATAGAAATATATAGAATATTATATATACATATATATATGATATATGTTATATATATATAGTATATATATATATTATATAGCAGTAAAGATATGTTGTTAAGGTTATGTATAGTTAAGGCTATATATATATTTTACCCTGATAACTGGCAGCATTATGCTCTTTGTGTAATAAATCTCATTCTGTCTATGTGGTTCACAAATGCCCCAGAAGGAAAAGCAGACCCTTACAAGAAGTTTTCAATTTTTTAACAAACGCAAGTAAAGTAGCTACCCTTTGGGGCTCAAATCACAGAGCCCTATTGGGTCTGTTACAATTTGCCCTTAAACTAAAGGGAAGAGGGGTATCGTATTTAACAAAATAGAACCATTGTGTGTGTAAATAGAAAAAGTTTATTTTAATTTTTTTTTGATAATGGTTTATTTAAAATAATTTTCAATGGCCTCCCATAAGCACTCCTTCTCTTTTTCAGGTGATGTTATGATAGGTTTTTAACTATATTCAACATACTTGGGTGATAAAATGTGTTGCTGCTGAGATAGAAACTTCCTTCTTCTGCTCAAAGGAAAGAGAAGACTTCTGAAATTTAATATGCTTAGACTCAGTGGGCAAAGATCTTTATATCTGAGCTCAGTCAGCGGCAATTTCTTACATGTCTTTCAATAGGGCTAGTAATTAATTCAACAAATTTAATTTTTTAAATTTAATTTAATTTTTAATTTAATTTCTTTTTTTAATTTATTTTACAATCAAACTACATGTTTTAAAATTTATTTCAATTATTTACAAAAATGCAAAATTTTTTTTTTTTTTTAACCGATTGTAATTAGAGTTTGCATTTTTACTTTATCCAGATCAATGATGTCTACAGACACCCTATTTGGTTGTAATTTCTAAATGTATCGGGTGGAGACAAATTTGGCAGACCCTGCAGAGAACACGTCGGCGTCGGTTGACAGTCTCTGATTTGCTTTTATCATGAAACCGCACACTTTTCTGCAAATATAAGCCGGATATTGATTACAGGACCGAGTTCGATATCATCTTCTATTAAAGAGCGCACATTACTTTTAGCTCAGCCATTTTAGTCACTAAATAGACTTAATTCTTTCGCATTTGTGTTTGAACAGAAAGAGCTGCCTTAGTTTCGGTCAATAACTTGGGTCAAACTCCTTGTTGCTTACCTGAACATGGGATTGACGTTTTTAAAAGCCATCACACGAAACTTTACTGCCAGCTTCTGAGACCGGCTGGTGCTATAGTTTTTACTTAAGAAGTATAATTTTATGTGGAAAATAAGTGTCATTGATTGGTCACTTTAATGTATATTGCTTGACTAATAAACCTAATGTAATACTTCTGGAAAAAGTATAAGAGCTAAGCCACCGTGGTAAGGAGAAACTCATTATGAAGCAGATTCAGGTGGGACACTTTGGGTCATCTTCGCTCTTCAGTCCTAGATAATGGGTATTACTCCCAGTGTCAACGATATTCTCCACAACGCTCAAGTTCTTCATGGCAAACTATAAAGATGTTAGTATTTATTTGCGCTTTTATTGAGTAATTTGTTACATAGTTTATAGAAATATTATTTTCTTTTACAAAATATATAATAATAATAAATTTAAACGCATGAAACTCATACTTCCCATATTTCATCCCAGAATTGTGCAAATTTTTTTTTTCCCAATTGTACTGAAACTTTTCTTCTTAGGTTCGTCGTCGTCTTACTCTTTCTATCACTTTGCTAAAAAATATTCTTTAATTCTATTTTTTCTTTATTCTTTCTTTCTCGTTTCTCCAGGCGGTCCTACAGATGTTTTGCTTTTTGTGAACCCATCATATCTACTTTAGTACTTTCGGTGCTATTCTTACTCCAACTCATTTATGCCTGTTGTAATTTCTATAGATCTTGATTTCTTATCTCTCTCAACCTAATATAACGGTAGGGTTCTAACTGTTTCCCTTATTTGGTTTTCAAAACTTGTACATTCAAGCTTCTTCCCTACCTTGGTAAATTGATTATACTCTGCTTATGAACCTCGATTATTCCACTCTGCTGGAAGCGCATACTCATTCAACTGTACTGAGAGAGAAGACTCCTTTCATAATGATCATACTATTGCTTTTACTAATGTTTTTTTCCGAAGTTTAAAGCTTTTGGATCTATCCAAAGCCAGAAGATTATGAAACATGTTAATATTTTTAATCTAACCACAGACATAAAATAGCTGCCTCGTCTTGGACTTATGGTCCTTTGCTTTGAGAATAAAGTGAGTTCCTTTTTTTTTTTTGCTGCTGCTTTATAGAACCTGTTTAAAAACTTTGATTTCAGTATCTTTTTCTTCTGACGTCTTTTTGTTGCTCAATAGCAGCTGCGCCATAGACTGCCATTGTTCTTCCTTTGTTTTATTAAATATAGTCCTTTCTCAAGGTCTTTACTTATCACCCTTCTCATTTCATATACTTTTCTTTAATGACTATATTATCAACCACCTTATCAAATCTATTCACCATACTGATGACTCCCCACCTCTGCTACCTTCCTTTCATATAGCTGACTTATGAGGATGAACTTATAACTACCCTCTGATCATTTTTTTATTTAAACTGGCAAATAAGAAAACCTGTTGTTTATCTCAGAAGGTCAATTTATATCTTCCTTATAATCTTTAGATATTTATAATTCGTCAGAGGAAAACATTAAACTTTCTTCTCCTTTACATTCTGGCCGTTCCCTAATTTTTTGTTAACCTTTTTGGAAGTATTACTTAGTTTCTTTGCTAAACAATTTTCTAAAGTTTAGTGTGTGTGTTTTGAGACCCTTCAGACCTACTTGACACTAGGATGGGCCGGATAGGAATTAGCCGGATACGGATATCCGGTTTTAGTTAAACTGATACCGGAACTGGCAAAGTCTGTTATATATGTTAGCCGGTGTGGAGAGTGGTAGTGCTGTATACATTAGATCACATGATTTTCCAGAGGCCTAAGTCCAAAAATCAATATATCGATATGTATATATAGGTCTATATATTACTATTATATTACATTACTATTATAATATATATTATATTATATTGTTATTATTATTATTATATATTATATATTATATATATATATATATATATATATATATAGCACATAGTTAAAGAATATATATATATATATATATAGTTATTATACATATATATATATGTTATATATATATATATATATATATATATATATATATTAGTTATATTATATACATATATATATATAATTAATATTATATTATTAATATTATCGATATATTGATTTTGGACAGAATTTTTCCAGAAAATATGTAGAGTCCTGTGCTATAAACTTCTCCTTTGGTATATATATATATATATATATAGTTATATAGTATATATATATATATATATATATTATATTATATATATATATATATATATATATATATACATATATATATACAGGGTGTCTCACGAGTTATGTTACAGCGGTGTAATCGTACGTGGGATGTTTAAGTGCATGAAAATGTAAAAGAATATAAGTCTGATTATTTAATCCATTATGAGGGGATGTATGTTTTACGTTGGTGTTTGAGCATATGCAATACGAAAAACGCCTAGCAAACATGCGTGAATGTCGAATGGGGCTTATATATATTTTATGGTTTGTGAAATGCACATAAAAATGAGGTGGGTTTCTTCCTCTCGACATTTTTTGATACGGTTCTTAGTTTCCAGGCAATGTAGTCATAACGCGTCAATGTCACCAACAATAGTTTAAAACGTGTGAATGTGAAAAGGTTGAAGAAAACAATGGTATGCAAGAGCTCATAATATCGATAAATCTAATGTAATAACGTTGTTAATAGTATAACATTTACACCTATGAATCTTATCCACAGCATGCAAGAAGGGAGAAGAACGTCAGGTCGTTTCAACTTGTACATTCAGTATTTACAAATGTTGTTCGAAGACGTCTCCATCCACGCGAATACATGCCTCAGCCCTCTGGCGACAGGTTTCATTGCATGCCAATGAGAGTGACGCCGGGTTGATTCCCCTACATGCGTTGGTTATTCGACGGCGAAGATCATCGGCGAGGTTACTGGGTCATTAAACCCAGCGTACACGGTATGTTTGAGATACCCCCCACAGAAAGTAGTCCAGTGGTGTTAAGTCGGGTGAACGCCCATGAGTGCTGGTGAAATTTTTAACCTAATATCTTCCGATCCATCTTCCCGAAAGGTTCTGTCGAGGTAGGTCGTCACTATAGCTGCATTATGTGCTGGGCACCCATCATGTTGGTAATATATTCTTCGTCGTGTCCTTAAAGGTATATCACTCAGGAGGTCAACAAGGACGGCCTGCAGGAAATGGAGGTAACGCTGTCCTGTCAAATTTCCCTCAAGAACTAAGGTCTCGGAGCATCCTGGCGAGCTGTATACCACACCAAGTTGACTGGAGTATGAGACCTCGCATTTGCCAGTGAATGTTATATAGGTTTGTTTCCGCCCAATGTCTGAAGTTCCACTTGTTATACATATACCATTATTGGTAAAGCGAGATTCATCGGTCCATAAGATATTTTCCACAAGTCCGGTACATCCATTAGAAGGTGCAATCAATGACAGCTAGGAATCCCAGCTGCCCTTTTTGTCTTCGACGCAAACCATGTACAATGTATGGCCTATATGGATACATGTTGTATGCAAAAATGAATCCGTCGTATGGTTTCCTTCGATATTCCTAAGACCGAACTAGCCTGCCTACGTAATGAGTGACGTTGATTTTCATGTGTATAGCAGAACGTCCAGTTCGACGCCGAATGTACGGACACGACCTCCCTCCCGTATGTGATGAGAGGGTTGAACTATCGACCCTGTACTTGAAACCGTCTGTAAACTCTATTGAATGCCATGTGGCTCGGCGGTCGTCGATGTGGATAACGTTGTCCATATTCTGCAGCAGCCCTGCGAGCATTCCTGTTTTGGGTAATGTACACCTCCAACATGTCACGCTTTTCGTCCTGCGTATACTGGTCACGTGGCATGTTCCAAATGTAAGCTCTGACTAAACAAACCACTCTGAAGATATACGTTTCACTACACTTTATTACGCATAATTTGTAGGTTATGACAAAACCTCCATATGATATCTGTTAGTTGGTTGTACACATTCACATGGCTGTATTTATTAGGCTACATTTCAAATATATCAATGTAATCTAAAAGGGTATGTATTAGGTATTTTAATTTAATTCCTTTGTTAGTATCGATATTTTTAAATACTATTGATATGCCTATTGAATTTAACCTAATTATTTCATATTAACACGTTTCGCTTTTGTAGGCACATGATGCCTACGGATGACGTCTAGTGGTTTATGGGTACATTGCTTGGAAACGAACAACCGTATCAAATAATGTCGATAGGAAGAGCCCACCTCATTTTTTATGTGCATTTCACAGAAGCCATAAAAATATATCATCCCATTCTCGACATTCGCATGCTTGTGCGCGTTTTCGAATTGCGCATGCGCAGACACCAAACGTAACATATCCCTTCCTCCTTAATGAATTAAATAATCGCTTATATTCCTACACATTCTCATACTTAAACATCCCGTACGGTGATACACCGCCGTAACATAACTCCCATATTTATATCTTTATATATATATATATATATATATATATATATATATATATATATATATATATATATATATATATATATATATATATATATATATATATATATATACATATATATATATCAGGGTGTTTACGAAATAGGTCTTGTACTTGTACTTGTACTTAAGCACATTTTTTGGAGTACTTATACTTTGTACTTGTACTTGCAGTTTCAAAACCACTGTACTTGCAATTCTGTACTTCAAGCTTCCTTTGTACTTGGTACTTTGTGTTTGGTACCCTTTCGCAAGTATATTTTGGCATTTTTAACTTCTTGCCAATATTTTTTATTTTCTTTTATCATTTTCCTACGCATTGATATTATCATTTTTTATAAATGTATTATAAATAATTTCCATTTATGAATGTAAAATTATCATTATTTATATATATATATACAGGGAGAGTATATATTATATATATATATATATATATATATATAGTAAGAGTGGAGAAAGCATATATATATATATATATATATATAAGATATATATATGTGTTCTATATATATGTTATATATATATATCATCATCTCCCACCTTCTCTAGAAGCAACATACTACAAGTCGAAAGAAAGCCCAGCCTATCTCCCTTTTATACCTATTAGTGGGAACTCGCCTAGTCAGAAAAATCCACCCTAGAGCTTTACGGGACTGCGACGATGGACCCCTCACTATGGCATCTCATCAATGTGGGTTCCTTGGCCCAGGTGGGCAACAACCATACCCTCACAAAACCCTGCCATTTACCCTATTATGCACTTTTTCTCACCCCTGCCAAACTCCTTCGTTTCACCTCCAGACATTCTTTTTGCTGACTCAATCCACTTTTCGTTCTCCCACCAGGTCGATTCCCAACACACTCACCACTATACATCCGCTTAACCAACCTGCTATCATTCATCCTTTCCACATGACCAAACCATCTCAAACATACTTTCATTTATTCTTCCTTATTTATCATCCCTTTTTTCATACCATACAAATCTGTCTAATACGCTCATTCTCTATTTTAACAATTCTTCTCACACCTAACACGCCTCTAAGATTCGTCCATCTGAACACATTGTACTTAGATCTATACCTCTTATTCCAGACCGTAGTCTTACTACCATACATTAACACAGGTAACAAATTTACCATCACGCAAGACACTAGCGCACTCAAGACTTAGTCCCTTACATCCACCAAGGATTTCCACTGCACCAGCCTTCCTTCCTGCACCAACTTACCTACTACTAACACGACACTATCCGTTCCCTTTTTCGTCCAACATATAGGTATATACATATCCTAAATATTTAAACTCAGTCACTTCTTCCAGCCAGTTGCTCACCACCCAGCATAACTTCACACCGAGTACTGTCCCCTACTCACAACCATAACCTTGGCTCTATCTTACGCTTTACTCTCACCCCTCCATTTACACACCCCATCAAACCTTTCAACCAATCCTCTCAAACTCTCTTCACATTTTCACCAAAACCATATATATATATATATATATATATATATTTATATATATATATATATATATATGTAGTATATATATATATATATTATTACATATATTATTATTATATATATATATATATATATATAGTATATATATATATATATTATTATAATATATATATATAAAGTAATATATATATATATATATATATATATATATAGAGCAGTTATATATATATACATACAAGGTTATATATAGAGCAGTATATATATATATATATATATATATATAAATGAGATGGTATCCATTGGATTTGGAAGTTACACAAAAATGCTAAGCTGGAGGGTATAGTTCCGGTGATTGAGGAGGTCAATATTAGTACTTTATATAAGGGGGATAAGGTAACTGCAAGTATTATAGGGTATTTACTATTGAGTGCTGTAGGGAAGATATATGTTGATATTTCTTGGCTCTAAAGAGTGCGCTAATGAATAATCCAATTGGGTAATAACATATAACGGTAAAGGCTGACTGACTCAAATCTATACATTGAAAAACAAATGATTGGGATAATGAAGGAGGAGAAGAATAAACTGGTATTTAGATTTATGGATTTGCAACAGGCTTATAATAGGATTAATGCTATGGTAGGTGTTAGTGATATGGTGTTGGTGGTGGGCCGAATAGAATCAAAGTATGTATGACGATAGTGAAGTGTGTGCAAGAATAAATAGAGTTGAAAAGTCATTATTTTAATATTAATAGCGGAGTGAGACAGGGATGTGGTATGTCTCCCTGGCATTCCAATCTGTATATGGATGAGGTTATGAAAGAATTAGAGGTAAGACAAGGGATAGAGTTAGAATGATGGAAAATGGATGAGTGGAGGATTCCTACCTATTATATGAGGATGATTTGATTTAAGTGAATCTGAAGAGTTTGAGAGACTAGTAGAGAGATTTAGTAGAAAAGAAAGGGGTTTGAAAGCAACGTAAGATAAGAGTAAAGGTTATGTTGTGAGTGAGGATACAGACCTCAGTCTCCTGCTATGTTACATGGTACGCAGCTTGCTATAAGTGGGCATAGCCTCTAAATATTTAGATGGCGCGTTGGAATTTTAGTGCGGAGCGGATGAGGCAGAGCGTAGTAGGAAATTAGAATGCACCAATAAGGGGTGGTTGTGCAGTTAAATCGTTAGGATGTGTGTGCTGAACTGGCGTGTTGAGTGCGCTAGGTCTTACATGAGGGTGTTACCTGTGCTGTTAATGTATAGTAGTGGGACCATGGTCTGGAATAAGAGGTTAGATCTAAAGCATAATGTGTTCAGATGGACAACTTAGGGGCGTTAGGTGAAAAGAAAATGATAAAATGAGGAATGAACGTATTAGAGAGTTATTTGGTGTGAAGAAAGGGTAAATGAGAGAATAAAAATGAAAGTATGTTTGAGATGGTATGGTCATGTGGAAAGGATGGATGACATACGGTTCGTTAAACGGATGTATAGTGGTAAGTGTGTTGGGAATCGACCGATGGGAGACAGAAGAAAAAGTGGAATGAGTCAGGTGAAAAGGAATGCCTGGAAGAGAGAAACAGAGCTTGGCAGAGGCGAGAAGAAAAGTGCATAATATAGTGAATGGAGGGGTTTTGTGAGGGGGCATGTTTGCGGCCCACCTGGCCAAGGAATGAACCCCACATTGACGAGAGAGGTCATAGCTGAGGGTCAATCGCGGTCCCAGCAAAGCCTCCGGCAGGGATTTTCTGACTTCGCGACGAAGTTCCTACCAATTGGCATGCTGGGGCGGTAAGGCTGCTTTCTTCACTTGCTCATATTCTTTCTACTCTTTTATGTTTCCGGTATATGTTACGCACCTTCCCCCCAGTCTTGGGGAGAAAAGATGGGTGATGATGATGATGATGATGATGATGATGATGATGATGATGATGATGATGATGAGGATGATGATGATATATATATATATATATATATATATATATAAGTAAAGTAGCATATATATATATATATATATATATATATATATATATATATATATATATATATATATATATATATATATATATATATTAAACATAAAGCAATTTTGTACTTGCAATTTGTACTTGATACCTTTGGTAAAATTTTGGTAATTTTGTACTTGAACAAATTCTAGAGTAATTTGTACTTGTACTTGTACTTGAATAATTCTAGAATTTGTACTCTGTACTTGTACTTGAAAAATGTACTTGTGCCAACCTCTGATATATATATATGGTGAGCAGCAGAAGAAGTTGTTGTAATAATAGTAATTTATATATATATATATATATATATATATATATATATATATATATATATATATATATATATATATATATATATATCTATATATATATATATATACGTCTGAGACTCCGTTGTGTGAGCGTAATTGCGGAATACCAAAATAAATTGTGTAATTGCGATTGAGATAATTTGAAAATGTTGGTGAATTGCAGTTACGGAATGCCCATATCATTCCATACCTGCAATTAGGAGGGACTACCAAAAAAATGGGGAATTAGTGGAATGCCAAAATTTATAGTCCACAAATTTTTCACGCTAATATCTTGTACTTCAGAAAGCAACACCGAAAAATCCAGTATTTTTTTAGACTGGTATTTTATTAAAAGTTTCGGAAATATAATAATTAACAAAACTCTAAAGGTTTAAATGCATGAATAAAAGTCTAAACACAATTTATTCTTTTCTTTTATACAACTTTCTGCTTGCTATAATGAATATAATTTATGAAACGTGTTGCCACCAAATTCCAGATAAAATGTATTGTACAGTAAACATAAATGATGAATAAAATAATATAACATTGGTACCCAACATCGAGTTCAAACAGTATATATATATATATATATATATACGTTATATATATATATATATATATATAGGTATATATATATATATATATATATATATATATATGTTATTATATATATATATATTTTTATATATATATATATATATATATATATATATATTATATATATATATAGTATATAAGAAGAATAATAGTATATAGATATATATATATATATATATATATATATATATATATATATATATATATATATATATATATATATATAATTTTCAAATTCATTTTGAATATTTTCCCCAACGAGGATGAACCTACTAGAAGTATTTGAACCGTTATCCGCCGGATACTACGATATCTGGGCCTGATGATCGATAGTAAAATCCTAATGATAATTCCATAGTAAAACTTGGCGGATAGGCCGATACTGATAGCTGCCGGATATCCGGCCCACCTTGTTACTGACACCACCCTAGTTACTTCGTTATTTAATAATTCTGTATTGACTAAGTAGCCTTTATCACTCACTTCAAGTGGTTCCGAGCGAGGCAGTCTTTGAAGAGGTGAAGTCTGCTGCTTTTCATCTCATTAAACTTCCTTCTCATGGGCCCTCTAAATCATTCTAGCTATCACCCTTGCAATATTCCCATTCCTATCATTATCGTCACCACAACAGGCAAGTACCATTTCTTTTCTGAACTCATATGTCACATCTGCTTCATTTGATAATTGGGCACTTTTTTTTATTCTCGGCTACATGTTTCATCAAGCCCTCCCATTCAACTCTGATCTCATACCTCTCAATTTGATGTTCATATTACTACAAAGTACTCTACTTCAAAAGCACATTCTCCTCCTGTTTGTTCTACTTACTATGATTTAAACACAGTTTCAAACTTTGCATATGCAACAGTCATGCTTTAATTTGGCTGCTGTCTCTTTCTTCAGGTGTGAAGAACTTTTTGAATTAGTATATTATAAATATGATATATGAATATATATATATTATATATATATATATATTATATATATATAATTATATATATACTATATATAATATATATATATATATATATATATATATAATTAAGAAAGTGGGATTTGATCGGGGAAGAATGTCTGAAGGGAGAGAATGTGGTTGGCAGACGGCGAGAATTAAAGTGCATGATAGGAGAGAATCGCGGGGTTTTGTGTATTGATGTCTGGTTGTGGCCACCTGGTCCAAGGGATGAAACCTACACTGATTTACCATAGTGAGGGTCGCGTCGCGGTCCATGAAGCTCTAGGGTGGATTTCAGTCTGACGATTTCTCACTAATTAATGGTACAGAGAGGTAAGCGTAGGCTGGGCTTTTTTTCGACTTTTGTCATATCTCTTGTTGCTTTTCTTTCCGATGCATGACACGTCACCTTACCCCAGTCTTGGGCGGCAAAGAGGAAGATAAAGAAAGAAAGAATATAATATATATATATATTAATATATAATAAAAATTTATATATATTATTATATATATATATATATATATACTATATATATATTATATATATATATATAATCTTTCTTTTATCCCTGTTTATTTTTTTTTCTAAGATTTGGAGTAAGGAGCTCGCCACAGCATCCGGAAAAGAAAAGAAAGTAGGAGAGTATGACAATGTCGGAAAGAAGCCGAGCCTTAACATTCCCCTGTACCATTAATTGTGAAAACTCGTCAAGACAAAAAATCCACCCTAGATGTTCATGGGACCGCGACGGACCTTCACTATGGTAAATGTCAAGTAGGGTTATCCTTGCCCAAGGGTGGGCCCCAAACAACCAAAATAATCGGGCCCCCCCAAAATTAAAACAAAAAACCCCCCGCCCAAATTTCTCCTATCATGCCCTATTAGTCTCGCCTCTGCAAACCAATGCTCTCCTTCAGACATTGTTCACCGACTCAATCACCTTTCTCTTCGGTCTCCCAGCCGGTCGGGTTCGCCAACCACACTCTCCAACTTATAACATCCGCGTTAACCAAACCGACTATCTTCATCTCCTTTTCCCAACTAACCCAAAAACCCATCTACATGCTTTCATTATATTCTCTCATTCCCCCTTTCTTCACACGACAGGGGCACTCTCTAATAAGTTCATTCCATTTTATTAATTCTTCTCACACCTAGCATGCCCCTAAGATCTGTCCATCTGAACACATTTGAACTTTAGATCTATACTTCGTTATCAGACATGAGTCTCATACCATTTACAATAAACTGAGTAAACAACATACCCCTCATGTAAGACTCTAGCGCACTCAAGACTTAGTCCCTTTACATCACGCAACGATTTAATTGCACCAGCATCCTCCAGCGATTTCACTAACTTTCCTACACTCTGCATCAGCCGTTCCCTTCTCTCCAACATATACCCTAAAATTTTAAACTCGGATACTTGCTCCAACTACTCACCATCTAACAATATACTTCACACTGAGACTGTCTCACTTACCTTCTATCTAAGTTTACATTTCAACCCCTCCTTTTACATACCCTGCCAACTCTCTCCAAATCTTCTCAAACTCCTTCAGATTCGTCCAGCAACAGACCAAATCATATCCGCATATTAATACGGTAGGGCAACCCTCATCATCTCCATTCTCCCATCATTCTAAACCCATTTCCTGCCACCCCCTCTGATTCTTTCATAACCCATCCATATACAAATGAATAACCAATGGAGACATAAACACACCACTCGGTCTGCACCCGGCTATTAAGTCGAGAAGCGCCAATCACCATTGACACGATTTATTCTTACACACGCGCTTCACTATCGTCATGATACTTTTGATTCCATTCATAGACCTACGCACAACACCATATTATCACTAATCTGCCATAAAGCTTCCTATTAACTCTATCATATACGCCTGTTGTAAATGCATAAAACCTAAATATAGATTTATTCTTCTCTCTCTCATTTTTTCAATCATTTGTTCAATGTAAAAAAATTTGATCCACACATACTCTACAACTTCTAAACGACCTTGTTTTCACCAATCATCCCTCAGTCACTCGACGCACTCCTTCATCCAAAATACCAGCATATTAAATTCCTAATCAATAAACTTATTCCCCATAATTTCTACATGTTCCCCTTTTCTCCTTACAGCAATCTTCCAATCAATCAATCACCTCTCGCCTCCGTTCTTGATCATTTCACCAATAATTTCATCTATACTGCAGATTTACCCATTCTTCACTTTCTCGCTCTACCATTACCTCCCCTTACTAATAACCTCATCCCAAAATATACCTATTCCTTCTTGCACCACAAAACCACTTACAGTTCAACTAACACCTCATCATTACAGTTAATATTGTGCAGATTTCGAAGTGTTCTTCACTCCCCTCACATCCTATTTCATCAGTTACAAATGC
Source organism: Trachelipus rathkii (assembly GCA_015478945.1). NCBI lineage: Eukaryota > Metazoa > Arthropoda > Malacostraca > Isopoda > Trachelipodidae > Trachelipus > Trachelipus rathkii. Next base: position 35,288 of record JABUQX010010680.1, read on the forward strand.
ACCATCCCCTATTCATTATTCTAACAGATTCCCCTTAATCTCATTCTTAACTTTCGCGCTTCCTTCCAGAGCTTCCTATTCCCTTGTATTCCTCATTCATCTCTTCCAAACTGTTCATTTACCTCTTGGTTTCTTCCTAGTATGCACCTTTTAGTATTTCTTTTTGTCCCCCTTAATATAATTCCAAGCATCTTTCTTTGAAACTTATCATTTGCTTTTTGTACTCAACCACGCTTTCTTGTTTTACCTTTAACCTTTCATACACCCTTATTCACATTCGTGTTAACATTCTTACTTCCTACTTTGCACAACACACGACACTTCCCTTGTCACTACTATGAACTAATTGCTCCTTCATTGCCCCAGATTGTCAGTATGCAAAGAACTGCGTTTCACTTCAAACCGATTTAACTATGCGAGCGCTTCTTACATACTTACCTATTGTCTTGTTCACTTAAGAGTGTGTATATATCTATATATATGTATATATAATATAGAATATATATATATATATATATATATATATATATAATATGATATATATATATATATATATATATTATAGTAATATATATATATTATATATATATGATATATATATATATTTACTGTATACTATCTGAGTAATCCACCTAGACTTCACTAAGGTTGTGACTGATCCTCACTGTTGTATCTTGTGTTGGATATCCCTTCGGGCCTTGCTTCTACAAATACCTCCCCTACAAAAAACCCACTATCACTCGTCGTTATTATTACTTTCTTTCAGCCTTGCCAAATTCAGACATTCCTTTATTTACTTATTTTTTTTATAGGTCTCTCCTGGGCGATTTACCAGCACTTCACCATATATATGCAATAAACCAACGACATTCATCTTTCCATATGACCAAAGCATCTTAATACACACTCGTTTATTCTCATGTATTCTTTTTTCACAATCTTTACATTCCTGTAACACGTTAATTCTCATTTGATAATTCCGCATTGACAGGCCCTGATCAGATTGTAGCCTTAGAATTAATGCCTCATATTCCAACCATATTTCACTACTATACTTAACAGACAGTAACAGCATAACCCATCTAGAAACGTAGCGGCTCCCAGATGTTAGTTCCTTGACTTCACTCAAGATTTAATTCACCAGCCACCTTCTACTATTCCAACTTTCCTGCTACATACAGCAAAATCATCCAAGACTCAAAATAAAACTGAATATTTCTCGGAATGCTTCAAGATGTTCAATTGATCGAACATCTATGAAATATCCAGAGACCTTTAGTTTTCTTCATGTACTAATCATGTTACTCTGCTTACAAAATTGGACACGGAATACACGCCCGTGTCCTACTTTTTTTCTATGTACAAGACCCTCTACCAATCCTCTCAAACTTTTCTTTAGAGGTTTCACTCACGCAATATACCAAATCATTTAGCGTGATATATAGGGGCATACTATACATTACTGCTCTTTCGTCATTCTCCCAGTCAGATCTAGACATCTTTCTCCCTTACCTACCTCTTACTCTATTTTCTTTCAGCACTTCTATTCATATTAATTAATTAAATATGCCAAGAGATTATTATCCTTTTTTTAATGCTCTTCCCATTTTTATATTTTATAACTATATATATCCAACTACATTGCCTACAAGAGCTTCGCCTATATCCTATCAAAAACCTGTTACATAAGTCATGAAAACCTAATGCACTTGATTTAACATCTATCACACCTCTACTCACTCTAAATACATACACTTGTTCACCAATCAGTTGTGTCAATCCGACGCACTCCTTTAACAATAATATCAGCAATATCTTTCTCTCAACACTCATTAACTAATTCCACTTAGTTTGTTCTAAGTTCCTTTATTCTCTTTACCCGCTTATAATAAGGGTGCTGTTATCTCTGGCTCTCTTCATTCTTCGAAGCTATTACTGTCCATAATCACGGTTAAACAACACTCCCATAATCCAGGCAAACATATCCTGCTCCATTTCTTATTTATTCACTGGTAATTCCATCTTATACTGCGTGATTTGCCATTCTTTCAACTTTCCCTCTGACACTACTATTACCCCGTTTAGTCCCAAATAACGCTATTTCTTCTTACAGATCATTCCAATTACTCACAGCATGTCAACTATCACCTCTTCATTACTGCAATGTAATCAGATTTTTAAGTTTCCTCTCACTCTCTCCCCACATTTTCCATTTTCATTAATGCGAAAGTACCATCCTTATTCGTTATTCTAGGAACATCCCTATTTCTTTTTCACCTTTTTGCATCGTAGATTGAGGCTCCATTTCTCCTAGTCCCTATTCATTCATCCTTACACACGTTCATTTACTCTTCTTTTTTTTTTTTTTACTCTACATTAGCATACCTTGTCTTCTCTGAAAATACAATGCATATTATTTTCATACACTTTCTTTGAGATATCATCATTGGGCTTAGCACATTCAATCCACGCTCTTTCTTTTAATATTTTTATTCCGGTGCTCACTTCTCATTTCAACACCCCTGTTGCATTCTTATTCTCCTACTTTATCCACATCCACGATACTTTCTTGCACTAGTTAACAAAGGCTCTCCTCAGTCGGTCTAGTATTTTGTTTCAGCTTTTCTTGCCAGCATTCTTGATTTATTTTTCGAGCGCCCATAATACTTTGCATCATCTTCTATCTCCTCCTCTCTCATAAACTTTCTCACTTTGGATAAACCTATTTCTACCTACCCAACTTCTCATATGTCTCTGTCCAAAGTATGGTATTGCGTGCAATAATACTTTTATCTCCTCACAAAAATCAAATCATTTCCTAACGATGTCTCATTTTCTCCTGCAACCCCAAAAGCACCTGTTATTCATTCCTTTTTTCATCCCCCTATCCACCATTTAATGTTCGCTCCAACACAGATCAGTCTGAAGCCCTTACCCGCCCATCCATAAACATCATTCCAGGATTCCAGAAAGGCACACTCTCCGTCATCACTCTCAGATGACGATTTTTATAGAGCCACACATACGCTTGCCTTATTGAATTTAAGCCATTGAATTCTATGTACTGCAATACAAACACTCACCTATAGATCTTGTACCATCGTCACCCATCAGAATCGCAACTCCCTCTCTCTCTCTCCTCTTCCTTTCAGCACACTACACTTTCAACTTCACAAAACTCCGTATGTCACGCGCTTGTCTTCCATCTTTTTGTTTCAGTCACAGCGAGCAACTCAATTTACCCCCTTTCTTAAATATAGGACATATCTATCACCTCTCTCCTCACCATTTACTTCTCTTAACATTCAGCTCGCACTCATTTGCTCATCTAAATTCCATGTATTCATGACCATTTCATATCAATTAATGTCAAGGTTACAAGGTGCTTACGGTGGTCACACCATTATCCGAGGCATTGCATTAGTTCTCGCAGAGATTAAATTCGTGAGTCCCACCACTACCACTTGTGCCTTTTATCATCCTCCAACAACATTGCAGGAACATACGCTACTGGGATTCTTTTCTCGTCCCCGCAGTATTATTATATTATTATATATATTATACTATATATATATATATATCTATATATATATTATAGTATTATATATATATTTTTTAATATATATATATATATATATACTATATATATATAATAATATTAAACTACCTTTTAACGTGCTTTATCCTATTAAGAGGGTCACGGGGGGAACACAGCGAAATCGAACTTTAGCGGCTATCACAAACAGCGCCACCAATGTTCGCATTAAGTTTTAATTCTTGCTCCCAAGTAGATAAACTCACAACTTGCTACGTGGGGGTTTTTTGAACAGCGTCTTCTTGTCGTATGAGAGTCGCGACTCAGCCTCTGCGCCCAACGAGGCGTTAGTATAGTATATTAATATATAACTTATATATAATATATATATATAATATATAATATAAATATTATATATATATAATATATATATATATAATATAAAATAAGGAAATTCCGCATACTCGCAGCGATGAATTACCTCCCATTTTTTAAGTCTTATTTCTTTCTCTTTTGCATCACTTTTCTGAAAACTCACTCATCCTCAGGCAACATATTACTGACTACCCATTTATACACATATTATATGGGCATATTTAACAGTACACACGCTCTTCTAGATAGCACTACGGACTCCCATACTCAATTCCATGTGGGTGTGGGGGAGAAGATTGCCCACATCGTATGTCCTGCGTGTCGTAGGAGCCGACTAAGGGATGGTGATAGTTGGGTTGCTTGCCTACAACCACCTATTTCCTTGCCAGGAACTGCTATGAGGCCTCGGAGAGGTCGTGTCGTGCGTAAACGATCGCTTCTGAATTTCGTCGAAATTGTTGAATCGTAGATGGGTACATGGATATGTCAGAGGAAAAATGTTGAGAGTAAGGGAAGAGAGATTAGGATGTATTTAGAAGGCAACTTTTTGATTTGCTCGTGTGACGTGAAAATAGATGTAAAGACGAACGAAGAAGTTGAAGTGGTGTGGTGTGATGTGTGTGTTGTCTGGTGTGGATAATGAATAGAGAGGAAGAGAGGAGTTTGCAATTTTGATGAGTGGACTTGTGTACAGAGCTATGGTAGACTTGAGTGTGTGAGCCTAGAATCTCTATATGGTTAAATTTAAGTTTGGAATAAGTAAGGTATGTGTTGGTTGTGACGTATGGTCCATCGAGGGAACGTTGAAGAGAGTACGCATTTTTTGGGAGTAATCTCAATGAATGTTCTGGATGAGGTGAGTGGAACTTCAGTATTGATAGTTTGGGGGACCTTAATGTTGGATACGTGATCAAAAAGGATGGTATAACAGACGGTTGGTTTTGGGGTGGCGGGAGATGAGAATGGTAGGAAGTGATTGATTCTGTGAAGAGAGAGTAGTTGTGTAAGTAATACTTTCTTTAACACAGGAGTATCCAATCACAATTATCAAGAGTTGGTGTAGGTAGAGATGGTATTCGAAGTGAAAAGTATGAGATTAATTTAGTGTTGGTGAAGAAGGAGATGTTGAAGGTATGTGTTGATTGTAATCAAGTTAGGGTTGGAATGGATTATCTTGATCAATTTGTTGTTCTAATGTAAAATGTAAGTTATGGCGCTTGAACTGGAAGGAAGGTTATACGAAAGGAAGTATGTAAAATTATAGAGTGAGAAGTTAAGGGTGAGCAGACAATAAGGATAAGTATCTAAGAGCGCCCGCAAGTTAAACAGTTGAATGTGAAACAAGTTGAAACTGAACAAATCGGGGGGCAAATGAAGGAACAATTGTTAGTAGTGCAAAGGAAGTATGTGAATGTGCTATAAAGTAGGAAGTAAGAATGGTAACAGTGTGATGGTGGAATGAAGAGTGATGAAAGCGGTTAAAGGTAAAAAGAAAAGCGTGTTGAATGTACTAAAAGCAATGATGAAGAATCAAACAGAAAGATGCTTGATTATAGTAAGGAAAATAAGAAATATAAAAGGTGTATCGTAGGAGATAAAGAGGTAAATGAACAGTTTGGAAGGAGATGATGGGGACTGTACCAGGGAATAGAAGCTCTTTCTGGAACGGAGCGCGAAAGGTTATAGAATGAGAATTACAGGGATAATCTCTTAGAATAATGAAGGGATGTGCTTTTTGTAACTGATGAAATTGGGTGTGAAGAGGAGTGTGGAAAGAAACTTCGAAAATCTGCACAATACTAACAGTAATGAAGAGGTGATATGTGAATGTGTGTTGGGTTTGAATGGTGCAAGAAGGAAATAGTACCCTTATAGGATGAGGTTTTAGTAAGGAGGAGGTAATGGCTAGAGGAAAAGAGTTGTAGAATGGTAAATGTTTGCAGTATAGGATGAAATTACTTGGTCGTGAGATGTCAGAACGTAGCGATGATATGGATTGATTGGGATTGGAAGTTGTGTAATAAAGCGTTTTATAGTAGGGTATAGTCGAAGGTGATGGAGGCAGAGCGGTAATAGTACTTGAATTAGCGGTAAAGGGGAGATTAAGAGGATACTGTAGAAATTATAGGGGAATAAGTTTTTATTGAGGTGTTGTATGGAAGGTCATATGCTGTATTATTGGTTGAAAGGTGCGTCGAATGACTGAAGGGACTGATTGGTGAATGAAGAACAAGGTGCATTTGGTAAGGATGTGTGGATTAAATCTTACATTGAAACAAATGATTGAGAAAATGAAGGGATGAAGTATAGAATAAATTTGTATGTTAGTTTTATGGATTTTCACAGGCGTATTGATAGAGTTAATAGGGAAAGGTTTTATGGCAGGGTGTTAGTTGTTTTTGGTTGTTGGTGGTAGCTTCTGTAATTGGAGTGCATAAGTATGTATGTACGATAGTGAAGCGTGTGTAAGAATAAATGGTGGGTCAATGATGGATGGTTTCGATAACGGGAAGTAAGACAGGGTTTGTGTTATGGTCTCCTTGGTTATTCAATTGTATATGGATGGCGGGTTATGAAGAATTCGAGTGGGATGGCGAGGAATATGGTGGTTAGAAGGTGGAAGAATGGGATGGTGAGGGTGCCCTAAGCCTATTATTTGCTGGACTGATTTGGTCTGTGTTGGCTGAATCTGAAGAGAGTTTGAGAGAATTGTAGAGAGATTTGGAGGGTGGTGTAAAAGGATGGGTTGAGTAATCTGGATTAAGAAGTAAGGTTATATGGTTGGAGTGACAGACACTGCCTCATGTGAAGTTTTATGTTAGTATGGACAGTCTGGAACAAGGTCTGAGTTTAAAATATTTAGGGTATATTGGTTGGATGAGAAGGGAACGGACGAATCAGAGGTAGTATAGGAAAGTTGTGATTGGTCAGGAAGTGGCTGTGCAATTAAAGTGGGTGGATGTAAAGGACTGAAGTCTTGAGTGTGCTAGGGTTTACATTGAGGGGTATGTTGTTATCCTGTGTTATTGATGGTAGTGAGACTTGATGGTCTGGAATAAGGAAGTTATGATCTAAAGTTCAATGTGTCATGGACATTCTTGGGTCGTGATAGGGTGTGAGGAATGATATAGAGAGGATGACGTTTAGAGAGTGGTGTGGTGTGAAAAAAGGGATAAATGAGAGAAAAATGAAATATGTTGGATGGTTGGTCCATATGGAATAGGATGAAGATAGTCGTTTGGTTAATCGGAATGTATAGTGGCGAGTTGTGTTGGGAATCCGACCGGCTGGGAGACAGAAGAAAAAATGGATTGAGTCAGTAAGCGAATGTTTGAAGAAGGAGAAATGTGAGTTTTGGTAGAGGCGAGAAGAAGAAAGGTGTATAAACAGGAGTGAATGGCGGGGGATTGTGAGGGGGTATGGTTTGTGGCCCACGCTGGGCTAGGATGAACCATTGACATTGAATCTACATAGGTGAGGGTTCGCTGCTGTGTCTCATGAAAGCTTTAAGGGTGGATTTTTCTGACTGCGAGGTTTCCACTAATTAATGGTACTAAAGGGGGCGGTAAGTGCTGGGCTTTCTTTTCGACTTGTGTCTGTTCTTCTACTGCTTTTCCTTTTCGATGCATGTCACGCACCTTACTCTCATTCTTGGGAAAATATAAGGAAAATGGAAGAAGAGAAGATATATATATGTATATATTATATATTATATATATATATTATATATATATAATATAATATAAATATTTATATATATTATAAATATATATTATATATATATAATAGAATATATATATTGTATCATATATATTATATATATATATATATATATATATTAATATATTATAATTAGGATGTGAAATAAAATAGATACCTTATTATTCATTATCCAGCCGGATAACAAATTTCACTATCCGGTACATCTCTAATATATATATAATTAGATTAAATTTCAGACATCTGATCCATTAATAATGGCCTACAAATTTGGATCACTTTGCGGAATACCCGACTGTGTTGAATTTCGTGAAAGGCTAAACAATTCTCTGCATTTTGCCGTTGTTACTGCGGAACAAATGATTTTCGAGATTACGTCCAAGGTCGGTGTTTTGAAGAAAAGTTTTTATTTCTGTAGTTGGAAATTGTTATTTAGTAATCACTGCCTTTTCTGGTTATACTTTTTATTGTTATATTATTAATAGGGCAATTCGAAGGCAGAAATTGAAGAATTGATGGAGCAGTTGGATGTTGATCCAGCCAATGAAAAAACTGTGTGGGAAGATTTGCGGGATAACCGGGATTTTTTTGTTATGATTTCATGGAGGCCGGAAGTCAGGTAATTATATATATATATATATTATATATAATAGTATATATATATATATATTATAATATATATTTAATATATAATATATATTATAATATATTAATATATATTAGATATATATATATATATATATATACTATATATATTATATAATATATTATATTATATACTATATATATATATATTATATATATATATATAATATTTATATGTACCTACTTCTTCTCCCAAGACTGGGTAAGGTAGTAGCAGCACTGGAAACAAAAAGTATGTAGAAGAATATTTGTCAAGTCGAAAAGAATCAGCCAGCTTACTGCCCTTTATACTTTTGTGAGACTCGTCGCAGTCAAATAAAGATCAACCTAGAGTTCCGACGCGACGGACTTCACTATGGCATTTTCGTTCAATTGGGGGATCCTGGCCCAGGGTGGGCCACAGCATGCCCCCTTACAAAACCTCTGCATTCATTCTATTCGCACATTCTGTCTTTCTCCCTCTCCAAATCTTCATTCTTCCTCCAGACATTCTTACTGACTCAATCAGTTTTCTTCGTCTCCCAAGCTGTCGATTCCAACACAACTCCCACTATACATCCGCTTCACACAGACTATCATCCATCTTTCGTTTGGGGAAAAACCCCAAACCATCTTAATGCACTGTCATTTATCCTCTCATTTGCCCCTTTCTTCACACCAATTAACTTCTCTAATATTTTTTCTCGGATTTAATATTTCTATCACACTAGACACGCCCTAGATTGTCTATCTGAACACGTTTGAACTTTAGATTTATACCTCTTATTCCAGACCATAGTCTCACTGCTATACACAGGGTTGGGGATTTTTTAAATTTTTTGAGAAAAAAATCAATTTTTGATTTTTTTGGAATGTATTTTGAAATTTTTTGAGATTCGTGACGTCACATGAAAATAATTTTAAACAAACTTTTTTTTTAATTTGATATGTATTATTTTTAACCCTATTCCTAGCTCGAGTTCAATAATAAAATAAGCCTTATAGACCTATGAAAAATGAAAGAGCACATTAAAGAGTGTTATTTGTTATATTGATGAGATATTACTATTCAGAAATTAAAAGAAAACATGTTGATAACATAATTTTTGTTGACATTTTTATAGTGTAAAATTTGTAACAGAGTAGCCTTGTTATGATATTATTATTATTATAATTTTTTATTTCTATATTGAAGTTAAATCACTTAAATATACAAAAATAAAATAAAATATATATATAAAAAATCATGATTTTTTAGAGCAAAAAATCAAGTGAAAAAAATCAGTCTTTTTTTTTTCTGTGCCATCCATATACATTAATCATAGGTAACAAGCAGTACCTCATGTAAGACCTAGCGCACTCAGACTTTCGTCCTTTACGTCCACCAACGTTAATTGCCCGCCACCTTCCTGCCATGTCACAACTTCCTACTACATCTTGCATCATCGTTCTCCTTCTCATCCAACATATAGTAATAATACCCTAAATTTTTAAACTCAGACACTTGTTCCAGCTGCTCACCATCTAACATAACTTCATACTGAGGACTGTCCTCACTCACACCATGATCTTACTCTAATTTATTTACTTTAACCCTGCTTTAAGATCCTGCAAATTCTTCTCTAGCCAATCTCTCGAAACTCTCTTCCAAGATTCCCCACAAAACCAAATATCGTAATGAAGAATCGCAACTCCTCCTCTCACTCTCTCATTCTCATCATTCTACACCTCTCTGCCACCCCCACTTTATTCTTGTATAAGCCGCATCCATATAACAAATTGAAAAACCAGGAACAGTAACACAACCCTTTCACTCCGCAATTAATCCTAAACAATCATTTTGACACCATTATTCTTACACACACTTCACTATCAGTATACATACTTTGATTCCATTCAGAAGCCTACACCAACACCATAATTCACTAACACCCCATAGAGCTTCCTATTAACCCTATCATACGCTGTTGCAAATCCTAAAACCTAAATACCAATTATTCTCTTCTCCCTCATTTTCTCATCATGTTGCTTCAATTTAAGATTGATACACACATCCTTTCCTGCCTAACGCACCTAGTTCTTCACTAATCTCCCTCAATCACTCGACGACTCTTTCGACCAAAATTACAGATAATATCTTCCACAACACTCATTAAACTAATTCCCCTATAGATGTTCTACAGTTCCCTTTATATATATATATTATATATAATGATATATATATATATATATATAATATATATATATATATACTATATAGATATATATATGATAATATTATATATATATATATTATATATATAATTAATGATATATTTTATATATTATAATATATATATATATAATATATTTATATATATATATATATATATATTATAATTTATATATTATATATATTATATATCTATATATTATATATATATATATATATAATATATAGTATATATATATATATATATTATATATATATATATATAGACAAGTTATACTAGTTCTTTGTAATCTCTCATCGTGTTAAAATAAACACTATGATTTGATTTTACTTTCTCCTATATATAAAAGTTATTCCTATATTATATTTCTGTGTGCGAGTGAAAATAAAGGCATATATATATTTCATATTAATGCAAAGACTAGGTCATGAAAACACCAAATTTGATTGGTTCATAAACGTAATATATCAACACCCCAATTTTTTTATATGAACACAACGCTCGCGGGCAGAGCCCTAATCAAGGATGGGGTGTACTCTATTAACCTCCGAGCAGGACGAAGTCAAACCCAAGGAGAGAATAGCTCACATTCTTCCACCCGACCAGTTGCGAACCTGGGACCCTCATTTTGTATATATATATACATATACAAATACATACATACACATAAAAATTCATAGATATACAAATTATCATTATAAATATTATTATAAATATGCTAAACACTATATTTAACACAAAATACACTATATTTAACTATTAATCAGTACTATTTAGTATAGTTTATTATTATTATTATTATTATTATTATTATTATTATTATTATTTATTATTATTATTATTATTATTATTATTATTATTATTATTATTATTATTATTATTATATTAATTTATCATTTTGCTTTTTATAATTATTATTATTATTTTTATTATTTTTATTATTATTATTCTATGCACTTAGTTTTAATATTAATATTATTATGCTATACACTATATTTCACTATATTTTAATATTATTCACCAATATTAACTATATTACCATCATTATCACCACTATCACTATTATTATTAATATGTTATACACTAAATCACCACTATTCATGAAAAATATGAAATGCAAATATATATAGGAAATACAGTTGAAAACAAATGTGAAAATTAAGTACATATTTTCTTTTACTATATTGATATTTTCTTAGACAAAACAGATAAATTGAATTTGTGAATTGAACCCTGTTTTTTTTTTATATCTTTTGATGATGGTAATAAATGAGTGAAAATTTTAGCTTTACCCATATTAAATAATTACACCCACTGAGATGAAGTATAGTCTTTAATAACAAGATGCCCTATTTTACGATACTTAAGATTAATCATACCTTATCATTAACTTAGCATAAAGTTTGTTACGTTAAGTAGTTAGTAGTTAGTTAAAATTATGCTAATTTAGGTTAGATTAAATTTAGGTTTTAATTGGGTTAGTATTACCTTAGTTTAGATTAGGTTATATTAAGTTAGTTCAGAATTATGTACAAGTTGATTTAATTTTGTTGAATTGCTCTAGAAACCCTTCTCTTATCTACAAATAATTTAGTAAGATCTCCCCTCATAATTTATTTATTTATAATTATTTATTTGACTTATTTATTTTATTTATTTTTAATTTTCAGAAAGAAAATAGAAGATTTAAAGAAGGAATCCTTCGCAGACAATATAACTTTACTTAAATTACGCAATACGATACTCAGGATTGTGGCGGCTGCTTACGCGCTCAGAAAGCAGGCGAATCACAATAAAGCCAATAATAATATAAATAATAATAACAATAATAATAATAACAATAATAATAGTAATAAGAATAAAATTAATAATAAAAATAAGGAAAAAAGGTTAGTATATATGCAAAAAAAAATTTGGTTTTAGAATTTTCTACGTTTATTCTAATAATAATTATAAAATAACAAAGTAATTTTTAATTAAAAAATATTACAGTACCTTCAGATTTGATTGAAATATAATACTAGAGAGAACCTTTCCTAGATTTTCTGTGATATTTTTGATCTATAACACGTCCATTTAATTAATTCTGACATGGGGGGTGTTATGTTTAGAACTTTCACTATTGCATCAGTTTTCATTCCTCATTCATGATCGCTTGATTTTGATATTTTGTTCTCCCCTAAAATTGGTCGCTATGAAAACTGCCTATTTTGCCCATTATATATATATACCTTATATTAATATATATATAATATATATATTATATATATTATATATATATAATTATATATTATATTATATAATATATATATATATATATAGTATATATATATATATATATTATATATATATATATATATGTAAAATAGCTCTATGGTAAATGGTACAGTGAATGGGGCATGCGAAGACGAGACGGGTTCTCCAGCCACTGTGATGAAGGACCTAATAGATAGTCTTTCTCTTCAAATACAAGACTGTGATAGTATGAAAAAGTATAAAAGTATAAAAGAAATCTCTCAGGTATTATTATTATTATTATTATTATTATTATTATTATTATTATTATTATTATTATTATTATTATTAATTTATTATTTTTTGTAAACAAATATAGCAGAGCGTAGTTATGATTTAACGTCTTTTTTACACTTAAAAGATTTCACTTGTGACTGCCATTTTATTTATTTCTTTAAGACTCTTCCACAATTTTGACTAGTTACTCACTGTGACTTTTTGTCTCTCTATCAATCAAAGAACACTAAATATGCTAAACCTTATGAGCTATATGCTGCTGTTTCTATACTATTCATTAGTACTAAAGAGATACTATCAGAGTATTAATAGTAATTTGATATTTTTTAATCAACCTTTTTGTCTGTATCTAATACATGTAGATATATTTTTATATGCACCAATTTTAGAGCACCTTTATACTTTTATTTTTAAACTTTACATTTTTTTGTATCTCTTTTCCTCTATACTTTTGTCTAGTGATTAAAATAAAAATAAACACCAATGAGAAAATAATTAAGAATTTATAATAAAATTTAAGCGATTATTATTTATATATATATACTATTAATTTTAATTTTTTATGAAGCCAATTTTTCAACTCTTTTGTGTGGTAATTAAACAGCAATGTAAAAAGTGAAAAATGCGTTTGGCGAGCTCTGTTCGACCATAGGCAAGCCTGTGCGCTTTCTTTCTGGCGGAGCGTAGCGACGTTGCTTGTATAAAAATAATATAATAAACCTAGAAAATATGTTTGCTTATACTTATTATACAGTGATGTCCCATGTTAATACCCACTTATATAGCTTAGGCAACATTCTGCTATATCCTTTCTTATTATATTTCCTCTTCCACATATCTGAAACAAAATATATTTAGTTCCAATACTTTCATTAACTTTTGTTAATGTTGTTGTATATATTCTGTGCTCCCTTGCTATAGTTTATGCATCTTAATTAGGGTCCCCTTGTGTATAGAATTTTTCCTTACTTTTAGGTGTTTTTTCCTTGTAAAGGTTTCTTTCTAATCCCTTCTTAGTAATTTTTAGTTCATTTTTTTATTCAAGAGGAGGTTATTTTTTAAAATTGCTTATTGTAAATGCTTTTCCCTTAGTTTCTCTTTGGTGCTATTTATATCTTGTCTATTTTTCCTTTGAGTTAAAATATAATCCTGTAGTGAAGAGAGAGTCATTTTTCTCCTCAGATACTTGTTTGCTGGAATTCAGGTAATTAGATTTTCTTTATTCCTGATATATAATGATCTTGTCTATAATAAGTATGGGAATATCATTCTTAATTAGTAATGTTTCAAATAACATTTGAAACATCCACACATGCGGATGTTAAAGCTGCTTTCTTTGAATTTCAAATATCCTGCATAAACACACCCTTTTATAATATGGATTCTAATATCACGCAACACTAAATTTAATCACGGTGTTTTAACTCCTCTGTGAGAAATCATAACCTGAGCTCATAGTACTCACTATTGACTTAACATTAGAGATATTAAAGTATGAATATTTTTCTCTCAAACAAGCTTATTAGTAAGAAAAGGAGAGGTAATATGATCTGAAGCTTGAGAGGAGGTTAATATTGAAGATTTACGAAAAAATTTTAACAATATATTTTTTCTTTAACAGATTCCCATCCAAGGTCCGGACGTTTCTAGAATTTACCTTTATGCTAAAGGTTATCACCATAAGTGTCTATTGAAACACTCGGAAATGGTCTTAAGGATATATAACTGCACATTAGGCTCTGAAGGTCAGTTGATGCTTCAATATTATTACACTTTCTATCACCATAATTTTGTTCTTTTTTTCTTTCTTTGAATTTGGCGTTATGTTTTAACTGGTTTGTTTTTAATTCTTTAATACTTTATGATAGTAATATTATAATAGTATGGGAAGAGAGTAATATATGCAGCTTTATATAGCTACGCCCTTTCTATTGAATATTTGCAATATTTCCTACTAATAATGGGATGATCTTAAATTACTAGAATTAGAAGAGATTATTTTGGAATATTAGAGAAATGGGATGCTAAGTTATAGAATTTAGAGGTACAGTAGTTCCGGATGTAATTGAAGTATAACATGATAGTGAGGGAAACCAAGGAAGTTTTGTGTAATACCTATGTTATGAAGGTACTAGAAAGGTAAAGGATTTGAGGGATAACTATAAGTAAGGGTAAAAGTTTGTTACGGGGATAGGGCAATTATACAATGGGAGAATTACTGAAAGAAACGAAGGTGATTAAGAATTTAAAAGCCCTGGAAAGAGTGAGTGCAAGAGGGGTGATAAGAATTTTGTAATAGTGAAATTAAACTATGTAGGATGAATAGTTGGTGTAAAAATTGTGTTGAAAACAAGGAGGGAGGGTGGGGTGGAGTGAGGTGGAAGAGATATCTAATTTAAAATGATCTTAGCATGATTGTACTGTACAAGGAGGTATACCTTTCAGTTAATAGTCAGATGGGGTGTTGATGATTTAAGATGTTGCGTGTCCCTTATGAGAAAAGTAAAAATTTCAAAACTTAATTCCTTTTAATTATTATTATTATTAGTATTATTATTATTATTATTATTATTATTATTATTATTATTATTATTATTATTATTATTATTTTATTATTTAGGTTTGGATGCTTGGTCAAGTGATGTCATAAAAGGTCTTAATGAAGTATTTGATCAGGAATTATCCTTCGTTCTACCCTACACTTGGACGCTTTGCAAGTTCGAGCTTCCTCTGCCCTTCCATGGTTTAATGTTCAAATTTTGGGACATCTTACACATTTTCTACAGGTATGCTAGAGGTTATTTTTATAAAGTAAGCAATTTGTTGGGATGTAACTTCAGGATTTTCAGTTATACCAATGAGAATTTTTCTTTGTGTGTGTGTGTGTGTGCGCGCGCGCGTGTGCGTGTGTGTGTGTCCTAAATAGAGCTGTATAAATAAGTTCTGAAAGTGTATGAGAACCCTTAGATTTTTTGTAAGCTTGTTTAGATAGGTAATTAAGAACGTTAAGGTCATATATGGACGAAATTAAGTTGGAGTTTCGAGTTTTTGAAGATGTAATAATTTTGTGGATGTTTCTATCAAATTAATCGGTAAAGGACTTGAATGTGGATTTTGGGTATTAAATACAAGTTTTGTTTTGTCACCTAAGTAGAGGTATGAGATAAGAGGTCTCGTTGTTCCAAGGCTACCTTGCATCTTCCCTTTTTTGTTCAGTTTCAGTTGTTAGTTTAAAAATAATAATAATAATGTAGCATAAAGTCACTGGCGTTAGAGTGGTTAGGTAAAGTTCTTCACACACGTTTATCAATAGCATGAAAGAGAGTTGGAGAAGATAATCCCAAGAATTGTGAATTTACAGGAGGAGGAGGAGGAGGAATGTTGTCCTTCTATATGAAGGAGGAGGAGGAGGAGGAGAAATGTTGCCCTTCTACAACTGAAAACCAGAAAGAAGATCAAGAGATATTTGTTATATATAAAGAAAATGACATAAACTAAAAAGTAATTATGAATGTTTGGAAATGAGGATATTGTGGACCAGACTCTATTGATAGATTTATTTCATCCTGTTGGAACCTGTTGGAACCTGTTGGAAACGTATTAGCGATCAGAAAAATAAAGAAATATCAAATAAAATGATGGTAGTTAGAACGTTGAAAGGGGTCTTATTTTACCAGTATTGATTTAATGACCACAAGCTTTTTGCTTGCTATAGGGAAACGTAGAAGTTTTATAAGATGAATTAAAAGAATTGCTGAAGGATTATTATTAACAGCATCGCATGTAAATCCGTATGGAGCTTCAGGGACTAGTTTGAAATAACTCTGAATATTTCTATGGTCGTTACTGGTTATGAAATGTGGATTTAAGAGAACTCGAAGAATGAAGCGACAATCATCCCGATGGAAGTCTTTCATTTCTCACAGAAAGATAAAATAAAAAGTAATATGAAGTTGCTTCCTATCTGTTACTTTGACATTGAAAGAATTGTTTATAAATGCTCATTCCTGATGTTTAGTCTGTAAGTGCCAAGCTTTTCAGTGATTCCCTATGGCAGCTAAAAATGGACAAATGAAGGAAGTGTCCTCTACTTCGCAGGAACTACTGAGTACTTCATCACTTCAATATTCTCATTCTCTATGCATTGGCTGTTCAACAGTTTCTTATGTCATTCGTTAGAATGACCGTTGTTACTCAGCCTTCTAACTAGTCAGAATAAGCTCCCTTCCACTTCCTCCCCTTACCTAAAATGTAATTTATACTGAAGCAGAGATTTGGGGTCATAAGTGAGATTAAAGATGAAGATGTAAGGAAAGGTAATGCTGAATGCGCTAACAAAAAATTACTTTCTCAAGATGTTCCTATTGTGGAATGAACTCTAGGATCTGTGTGTATGTTACAAGAGAAATACTTCAAAGGTAATGAAGGAGAAAAAGGAATCTATCAATCGGCAGTGTCCAATAGTGGACAATGTTCATATCAAAGAAGTGCGTGCTCTGTTTCATGGAATTTGTCACCTAACTTTCCTAGAAGATGCGAAAAATGTAGCAATCAGTAAAAGATCATGTCACGCATTTGAGATAGGTAGTGTGACGAATAAAGAAGCAAGACCTGGAAACTCAACTGGGATAATACATCTGCTGAACACTCATCGTTCCTTATTCGTACCTCTTTGGAGATACATCAAATAGCTCTAGTTCGAATCGCAGCTACCCTATACCCCAGATTTGACCTCCTCCACAATCTTTTAAGAGTTTGTTGGAAAAGCACAGAGTTTAGTTAAAAAAAAAAAACGATTGACAGAAAGATATAAGAAATCGCTAAAAGACAAAGAAACACTTTCAATTTAGTTTGTATCTCGCATTTTATTGGTATTAAATTCACCCTTAAAGGACAAAAGTTTCAATCGACAGAGCAGATATAAGAAATCGCAGGACACATGAAACGGGACTTTAATTCATTATGTGTAGAGATGCCAACCCTCGAAAGTTCAAAGTCACATCGATAGAAGAGATATAAGAATCGCAATGTATAACAAAAACACTTTTAATTCATAAAAAGACAAAGGAAACACTTAATTCGTGTACTCGAGAATTTATTGATGTAGTTCAAGGTCACCGTAAAAAAATAAACATATAAAAACCATGTCAGGTTTGTAGCACTTTTTTTGGGGTCGGCGGCTTTATATGACTCTTGATAGATGCCAACCTTGCAAAGTTAGAAAGGAACGAAGTTTAATTTAAAAAAACAAATGTTGACAGAATACGGGCAATTTGACGAAAATACCTAAAAATTAATATAAACTAAAAAAAAGTTGTCAACTTGTATACTATGTTATTAAAATTAACTTGAAAAAAAACAAAAAATTTAATGAGGTAATTTATAAAAATTTGACTCGGAGGTACTGCTCTTTGCTATTGCTTCAAAATCGTAATAAAGCATCCAAATGCGTTACAGCATATGGTTCCAGCGAAGGTGGTGTAGCATTTTACCGTGCGTTATAAAGAATCTTAATATTAAAAATTTTTCAGAACAGCGTCACAGCGAGAGAGAAAATGATGAGTGAGTTTATTTTAGTTTTTATTAGAAAAACGAATTAATAAGCAATTAAACTTCACTCAACTGAGAGTTATAAGTAGCTATAATAAATTATTATGTTTTTTTAATTTTCTCGTCCCAGATTCTGATGTGTATAACAGCGTCACGTATAGTATATATACAACATTATGAAGTTTACTTTTTGTATCGAAAAAGTTTGACAAAACCTTCAATTTATACACTGTATTTATTATTATATCTCGTACCGAACAACCATGTTAACCTTTGTTAAACTCAATCATAAATGCTTCTCCTCTCCCTAGAGAGTGAGATCTGTAAATACAGAGTGCGATTATTTGAGTGAGAGTTAATCGTGTTTCATCTGCCGAAATTATTTAAGAGAGCTTTTAGGTGCAAGTGTTATTAATAATTAGTTAAGGAGTATATTTGTAAGTATATACTTGGGACATACGTATACTAGTATTGTGATTGATAGGTGTATAATATAAGTTTTTATTTATTAATAGTGTATATACTTCAGACTCTATGAGTCAAACTCAACCATGTTCCTTTGTCAGTAAACTCATCATTAACCCTTCTTTCATAGAAAATTCAAAGTGATATATATAGTATATATATATATCATAATATATATATATTATGAGTATATAAGTATATATATTCTATTATAGATTTATAATTTATATATAATATACATATCTGAGGGATATAAGTTTTATATATATTATACTCCCTAGGAAAATATAAATTTACTTAATTTATTGTTATAATTAAAAATAAATATTGTTCAATATTTATCTTGCACATGCAATCTTGGCGTTTATTTATTATCTTTCAACCTATTTTTGTGGTGTTTAATTTTACTTTTGTTGAACTTCACACAGTAATATTGTGTTATATAGTATATATTTTAATTCCGTAGTATATGTGTAGGTTGCGTATAGTAGATATTACTTATGTGTGTATATATAGTATAAATATAAATAATATTATATAATTGAATATAAGTACATTAAGTATGTTTTGCAGAGAAAGAAAACGAAATAATTGAGCTATTTTTATTATATTATAGGGTTTATATTGAGGATAATGAGTGAGGGGTATATGTAAACTGAGAAGTGGATTAGTGAGTCTATAGTATATATATCGCTATATAGATATAAAGTGAGGTAGTATAATATACACATAGGGCGTGAGGCAGGATTCACATTAGGGGGGGGCAAAGGGGTGATTATTCGTTATATAGTATTAGTAAGGTTAGGCTAGTGTAGTTTATGTTTTTTATAATATATATATTAGTGAATTGTTTTGTTTTTTTATATGTTTATTTGAATAAACTTTTCTCTCAATAGGTTTTATACTACTTATATATATTATTATATTTAGTATATCAATATTTATATATATTATTATATTATATATAGTTATATATATATTATATATATATATTACTATATATAATATACTATATTATTATATATATATATATATTATTCAGTGGCGACTCGATGTATAGGAGCGATTGGAGCGATCGCTCCTCCGTCAACTAATTAAACATAAATTGCGGGTTTAAGTGTATATACATCTGTTTAATTAAAAGATCTAATGTTTTTAATAACAAATATTAGATATCTTGGAAATTTTAAAAAACATCTCTTGATTAGTGTAATAAGGCAGAACTAAGAAAATTTCAGTTTTGCTGAATAAGATAGTGAAGAATTGAATAAAGAACCATTGCAGCAGAATTCGATATTACCCTTGGAAATTCTATTTATATAAGAATATGAGTGTGCGAGGCGAAATCGATTCATCGCTCCTGATGCTCCATTAAGTTATGTGAAAATGTATACGTCTGGGCAGCTATTATATGGGCAGAGATACAGATTAGTAAGTTAATAAGTAGACTTGGAGGCGTATTTGTCGTTAATGATCAGGCTCTCAGCTGTAAGGTGTCGTCGGTGAGCAATGTTCTTATCATAAAGTGGGTGAGTGAATTTCTTAGTTTTTTCATTTAGTGTCATTTTATTATTATTTATTATATTATTTAATAAGTGAAATTTTTAAATTTTCGATGTATTATTATTATTATGTGTTAATTTATTATATATTATTAGAATTAAGTAATGTATATTATTATTATCTATTATTATGTGGATATGTATTATTAGTTAAGTATATTGTTATATTTATGTAGATTGGTATTGTTATTTCATTAGATTATTATATTATTCTCTCGTGTGATTAGTTATTGACCTTTAGTATAATATATTGTGCTAATGTGATTCTTGATGCTGATTATTTTATTGTTAATTATCTAAAAGATCTTATTATGATTAACAGAAATATATGTATAAAAACTAAAATTATTATGTATTTATTATTATAATTATATTTTAGAGTCATTGTGAACGATAGGTATTATTATTTATTATTATTATTTATAAGTATTATATGACTAATTTTTATGCTCAGTGTGATTATTGAATAAAAGATGTTTATTTAATTTTATTATTATTATTATTTATTTTTATCATGTGTATTTATGGTATTTATTATGGTTGATTATATATTATTTATTATTATTATTATATATTGATGGATATATTTTCAAATTTATTATTATATGGTTATAAGTAAATGGTATTTTTTCTTTTAGTGCTTTTATGTAGTTAGTTATATAGTATATTTAGTTAGTGTAATCTCTCTTTTAATATCTTTATTTTTGTGAGCTTAGTTATGGTATGGGTGATATTGTAGTATAGGCCAAGATAGAATAATGTATTATATCTGTAGGTAATGGTGAGTAGATATATAAGGTTTGTAATCTGATTATGTAGTTATCATAGGTATACTAGTGATCGGTATCTGATCTAGTCTCGTAGTATTTGTCTCATTATTTTGATATATATAGGAAGATAGGGTGCGATATATATAAAATATTATAGTATAATGTGACGGTCTGGGGGATATAGTATAAGTAAGATTTGGTTTTATTGGATCATTGGGGGTAAGTATATAGATATTCTATAGTATTCGTTTGGTCGTGTGGTTTAATTTGAGTTTATTACATTGAATGATTTCATAAGGGTTGCTATATCGACATCAGTTTCAGAGAAATCCTATCGAGTATATAATTTTACCCACTCTGTGTGGTATGTCAGTTACACGTTGCAATCATTTGGGTGAGTTTGTAGTTTGAGGTTTTTAATTTCTTGTTGTATATATTTGGTATATAGTGTTGTGGTTCTATATATTATGTATGATATGGGTATTATATAGTGTATTAAGAGTCTATATATAAATCAGTTAAGTATGAACAAGTTATGTTTGGTCTGCTCTGAAGAGATAATAATTATTGGAAATATAAGGACAGAGGGCTTTGTGTGGTAGGCCTATGCCGAAGGATGTAGGTGAAAGTATTAACTCAGACGCGGTACACATACTATAAGGAGCTCTCTAAAAAACCATACTACATCTGTAATGAATATAAACGTGGAGTGGGTCTTTGTTCAGTAGATAATATGGAGAACACGAAATTGCTCTGCGATATACATCTTCATGCGGGACAAGTGGGTGCTTATGACATATGCTCGATGGTTTGCTATTGAAGGAGATGATTCTTTGGGCAGTTAGTATTGGAGTGTATCTAGATTAGCCCATCCTATCATACAATATTATTTGGTAAAACATGAAGCTCTTCTGTAAGTCATATAACAATAGAGGCTAATTTTAGCAGTATTAGGAAAAGAAAATAAAAGAAAATGATGATCAATGCTTAAAAACAAGCGATTGAATGCCACTATTCGAGCTCATATTATACTAAAAATAGACTCAGGTGTTAAAAGTGTTTACTAAGAATTATCAAAGCCCATCAAAATGTTTGTGCAAATCTTGAAGCTGCGCAGCTTAAGGAAGGTTGCGATAGACGGAACAGTTCCGTGAGTCTAATGAATCCTTGTTGAGTTGTCAATTAATCCGCTTTAATCGCAGAATAAAATAACAGTGCTGAATTAGATTATCCTTAACTTTTAAGAGCATCACTTAAAATTTGCAACATTGTTTAACGCCAAACTTTCACAATACAACTATACAAAATTGGATATTACTTTCTATGCCTACTCTTATTAGGGTAAATATATGTAGGATTGCACCATAATTAAAGAGATTATTCACCAAGCTAGCTTAATTATAAGAATTTCTTTTATTCATTAAAATCAAATTAACATCAAAAGAATAACATCTATAATAAGGGCTAAGTAGGTTATTGGCCGAATGGCACCAATGGAAAATAAAGGGCGAATTGGGGGATAGGATCCAACATCTGAATAAATGTTTTTAACAGTCAAATAAATTTATCTGATTCTTTATCATACATCATTATTATGCCTCGAACTAGTAAAGAATTGAAGACTATTTTAAAAATATTGTAATCAAATCAAGTGACGCAGCAATGTACAAAGTGGCACATTTGGGGAGGGAAAATTATTAGTTTTAATTTATAGGGGCCATTTTCTTTTAAACTTCTCTAGAAAAATACGAAAAGAGACGAGAAAAACATTCCATTGAGAAATGCGAGAAGATTGTTAGATAGAAAAATGTTTAATATAAATCCACAACTCAAGGGTTGGGGGCACCGTTGCAAAGTTCTCTCTTAGATGTAGATTACTTTGCCCTGCATTAATATACACAAAATTAACATACATTTAGTACATGTAAATTTATTTTATTTATATGTCTTCATTCATCATACAACTTAGCTTTACTTTATTCGCTTGGTGCGTACATTAAACCCTTCACTGTCAAAATTTTCTATGATTAAAACGTTCAATTGTCTATTGTTGGGTTCTTTAATTTTTTATTTTTTTAAAATTATTTCGTTATTTGCAAATGTTTTTTGATTTCTTAATATATTAATAATACAAAAATAATAACATTAATAACATGAAAGTTTTAACGTTTCTTAAAAATTTAGATTTTCACCAGCTCCTATAAACGAAGAATATCAAGGATTTTACAAAATTGAGGCATATTCTTTCATATGGGATTTCTCCTAGAATTAAAATACCATTCCTCTATTTAGATATCTAAGTTCAATTATTTGTGTAGTTAATTGCTTTTTCAACGCTTATACCGTGTTCACACTATATAAAAATTACCTAGGAAAAATTGCGCACAATTTCATCTGTTCTCAATGTTCCCGAATATATTCCCAACAAAGGTACAAGCGATCGCACGGTTAAGTATGATAAATTGGGTAACTTTAATTAGAAAACGTTAAGTAAATTAATTTTATTATGCTTTTCCTATGAAAAATTAATCAGAAACTATTGTTTTTAATTAATTGAAGCATTTATTTTAAAAATATGATTTAAAAGTTCAGATAGCATTTCAGATATTTTAGGCTCTGTCAGAGCAAGCATATTTTCCTTTAAAAATAGCTTAATTTCTGAGAAATAGTTTTAATTAAAAGAAAGGCTAAACTTCCTAGTTTTCTGAAGGATTTTATTTCATTTCCGTCCGCACTGAATGGAATTTTAAATCCGGATATATATTGTAGACATTTCAAGCATCGTCTGAACAGTGTATTCTTTATAAATCTTGAAAATTCTTCAGTGAAGTACCTCACGAATAAAGATCTTTATATCCGGATTAAGCAATCTTTAAACTCATTGCAGCGAGATTTACACCCTCAAAGTTCAATCTTTAATATTTATTCGCGGTAGCGAATCTAGAACGGTCACGTGATGTAAACAAACACCTGGAACTTAGGCCAAGGTTTTTTTTTTATAACGCAATGGTTAGCTCCTTATAATTAATTAATTAATACCTGATTAATATATTAATATATTTATATTTTTTATAACCTTTTTATTATTCTAGCAATTTCCGATCACTTATAAGTATTAAATTCAAAAATTAATTATAATTAATTCGAATTTTCGTGGGATCCAGTTATATTAATGAGGTTCGAACAGAATCTTTAAATATTCTGTTTGTCGCATATGTTTTATCCTATTTCTCATCTATAGTTTTTTTGTTTTTGTTTTTTTTATTATTAAATTATTTGATTGATTAAATTAATCAATTGATTAATTAATTTAAATAATTACATATTTATTTTGTCCATATATGTCAGTTGATATTTGTTTAAATCAAGAAACTTTAAGAAATCTCGCTGCAGCAGAATGTATATCGAAATTTTCGCGGAACGCAGGCTAAAACGCAGTCTAAAACGCACACTAAAACGCACATTAAGGCTAATTGCACATGCGTGGGGGTTTTATTCTGCACGTTATTATTACATTGCTTAAAAACACTGATCTACAAGCTTTTTCATGGCTAAAAGTTATGTAATTATGTGCTGATTCAGCTTGACGACTCTAACACCGGTGTAGGTGTGTGTGTGTGTGTGTGTGTGTGTGTGTGTGTGTGTGTGCATGTGTGTGTAGGTGTGTGAGTGTGTGTGTTATTGTATTAGCCTAATGTCATTGGAAGGAAACGAAGGTAACCGAGTAAACACTCGAGAACGCTTATCAAACTCGTTTTTCAACTTTTATCTTGGAAGAATGGAATTTATCTTTTATAAGAGTTCTAATAATAATTTAAATAAATTGGGTAGGAATAAAGAGAAAGAGAATTGAAAGTTTTCAAAGGATAAATGTAATTAAGTAAAGAAAGTGACACCCACTCTGTAGATTCAAATGGAAATAGGTTAAATATTTATTTACATACTTTAGGAAAACTTTCGAAAAAAAAGATAAAATTTAAACAATGAAAATGATAACGGTACAAAAGAGGTCAAAAAAGGAAAAAAAAAAAAAAAAAAAAAAAAAAAAAAAAAAAAAAAAACTTTTCTTTGAGAGTCCGAAAAGTGATAAGATGTCGGCGGCAATTCACATATAAAAGAAAAGAATTTCCAAAAATTTAGCAATAAGAATGTTTCATTGGAAATCGGAAAGTTATTTTTAAAATACTTTTGCTCTATTTATTATGATGAGAAATTTTGTCAAACCCATTTTAATTTTACATCGTATTGAAAGAAGATTCTCATTTGTGAACCACGTCTTTCAGTTGTCTTGTGGTGGGATCTGTGTGGTGTGTTGTGTGTGTGCTGTGTGTGGTTGTGTTGTGTGTGTGTGTGTGTGTGTGTGTGTGTTGTGTATGTGTGTGTAGTGTGTGTGTGTGTGTTGTGTGTGTGTGTGTGTGTGGTTGTGTGTGTGAATGGATGTGTGTGTGTGTGTGTGTGGTGTGTGTGTGTGGCGTGAGGTTTTTTTTTTAAGCTATAAAATCAGTTGTGATGGTGTAAGAAGCAAAAGCTTAATATCATCCGCTTGAAAGGCAAAGGGATCATAAGCGACGATTATAGAAATTTTAATGTAGATCAATCAAATGAAAACTATTTTTAGATGCTGCTGACGTTTGAAGCGAAACTTTTTGAAGAGTATATTGGGATTCAAAGTGGAATTTTTTTTCGTTTTTTATTTTTATTCTTATAAATATATATATTATATATATATATATTATATTATATAAATATATATATAATATATATATAATATATATATATTATATTATAGGGTGTCATAGAGGAGTCGATGTATATATTTTATAATAGATAATAGACAATATGTCCACTTATATTGTGATATACTGTTACGTAATAGCAGATCTTCCACGTATAAAAGTCGATCAAATATGATTTCAATATACTTATTTAATATAGACCTTGTATAATTTAATGAAAAAGTATAAAAAAAAAAATAGTCGCCATTTGGCGCCTAAAAGAATAAATAAATGTATATAAGATAATTAAAGTTAGAGAGATCTTAATCGCTTCTCCAATTGAGGTAGAGCAATATAGCCTATATAGAGGAAAACTAGAATGGGGACCTATTCTCTCCTGGTTTGGTCGGCTTCTCAGAGGTAGCAATCGAGTACCCTTCCTGAATACGGCTTTGCCCGTGAGCGGTGGTGTAAAATGTAAAAAAATAATATATTCTTTAATTTATGTCTATTTTTAATTAAAATTGTAGCAAATACAAATAACATACTGTAAGAATGAAAATATATTGCCGTTTTATTTACCATTTACTACTGTGAGGAAATCAAAATGCTCATGCAGACTCGCGTTTTTTAACACCAAACCTATTGGAGATACACACCATCTTTTACTATATTACCTAATATATATATCTATATATTATATATATATATATTATTTATTAAATATTAAAAGTATTAACTAATTCTTTTACATAATATAATTTATATATATATATTATCTAATATTTATATATATATATATAATATAATATTATATATATATCCATTTAGCTTTTTGTTGGTAAAACCAATGGGACCTCTGCTAAATGTTGACCATTCAAATTTTGAAATATTTCTTCTACTTAAGGTTAAAAACATATGCTGCTGCTGTAAAAACACTGACCATATACTTTCACTTTGTGCCTTTAGACACCCATTACCAAAGCATCTAAATGTAAGATCGAAAAGAAGTCAGGTGCTGAGGACAGTGCTTAGTAAGATTCAGATTTTTAATTAAACTTTTTTTCTATTTTCAATTCGTTCTTATGTCAACGAGTTCTGTTTCTTAAAGGATAAAAAAAGATTCCTCTCTATATTCCTTTTGATAGTAAAATTCTCAATGAGAATCCTCTTCCTTGGTTGTAATTGTTAATCAGGAAATTTTGCATTTAAATAAAAAATTTTATAAAATCTGAATTCCAATCCTTTTACGTTATGAACTTTTCTACTGACTATTGTTTGTAATAGCGATGGTCACTACTTTTATGAACTTTTCAGAAGAGTAGTGACCATTGCAATAGAGATGGTCACTACATTAATTGAATTAATCTGAAGAGTAGTGACCATTGCATTATATACTATTATATATAATATATATATATTATATATTATATTATATTATATATATATATATATATATATATAATATAGAATATTATATATATATTATTATATTATTATCTTCTAATATTACTAAACATAGAAACTAAATGATTTTATGGCCGACGGTATTTTCCTCATCATTAAGTTGTAAAATATATCGTAAAATATGTGATATGATAATATAAATATAATATATACTATATCATATATATATATATATAATATATATATATATATATATATATATATATATATATATATAATATATATATAATATATATATATATACCTTACTACAATACGCTTTTATGATCTATTTCATCGATAGCAGTTCAAAATAAAAAAAAGATATTGTCTTAAAAAAAAAAAAAACTTATTCTTGCCTACTCTTTAAGGGAGCAAATGGGTTGAAAATTTCTTTCTCGGCGTTATATGTGCCAGTTCAGATCTTTTCTCTTCTTTATAGAAATTGAGAAAGATGTTTCTAGGACTTTTCGATAATTGGTGATTTTGAGATAGATCCTTAAAACCCTTAATATTCAAATTGTGACGTATATATCAAAGTTTATTTACAAATTCATGAATTTTTAATAGATTATCAATGAAATGAACTTTTTACGTTTTGCCATAGTTGAACATCTCCTCCCCAAACTCGGCATTCCCATTTCATTATTAACCAATGAACTGCAATTACTTTATGTCTTTTCATTTTGCATTTGATTCTAACAACCCTCTCCCCCTCCTGGCATTCCCATTTCATCATTAACAGAAAGCAGTTCTATTGCAACTTACAAAATATCTGAAATTTTTTTATCGATGTTTATGCGAAAATCTTTCAAGATGATCATCATATTTTCAAGACGATTAAGACCAGTTGCTGCCACTAATTATAGAGACTTCAATGTACTATTGTTCATAATGGAAGAGTGAAGGGGAATTAAGTTGAAGTCATAATTAAACTTGTAACCAACCTCGTTCGTGATTACAGATTTCAATAAAAATTGATTTTTTTATAAGAAGGTTCTATGAGGATCCATCTCAATCTCCTCTAAAGCTTCGGTAATTGCTTTTAAAAACTTTTCTAAATCGTAACAATCGATCGTTACATTCCACCCACTTTGGTTCGCAGTTCATATTAGTTTTGCCCATTTTGCCTCTGGGAAGAAGTTTGTTATCTTTTTCCATTGTACTATTTGTTTGCCATGGTAACCTAAAATTTTGTCCATAAATTAATGTTTCAATGTGTTGTATTCACGATGAATGTGAACAGATATGAACATACAATGCCGAAATTTTTAACAGCGTGAACCCCTCTTTCTAAAATTTCCCTTAATGCTTGGCCATGATATCGGTCCAATCACGAAAGTCCCTATATTTTTCTTTCCACTCTTTCTTTTTTGTATTGCTATCCGCTAGGAAATTCTCTTTGCGCTTTTCCACCAATTACTAAATCTAAGGAAATCTATTTCAAATATGTTTTTTCTCATTTTATTATAAAATATTTTTCTATTTTATGATATAATGTTTATTTTTATGTATTCTTATGATTAAAATTAAGACCCCCACCCAGCAGTATCAAAAATTTTTTAATATGTTTAAATTAATTCGGTGAGGGGAATTCAGACTCCCTCGAACCCTTCCACCTGGCTACGCTGACTTAATATATATATATATATAATGTGTATATACATATACACAACCCACCATAACGCGAGTGGATACTATATATATATAATTATTATATATATATTATATATATATATATATATATATATATATATATATATATTATATAGTATATATATATATATATATATATACAATACTATTATATTATATGATGAGAGAGGAGAGAAGAAGGAGAATAAAGAAAGTGACGAGAGAACCAGAAGGGCAGGTGAATCGATGCACAGGAGAGTTGAGATGAAGACTGACGAGAAGAGAAGAAGTGGATGAGGAGTATAGAGAGGAGAGAACAGAAGAGAAGCTCCTGTCATTGAGATGTATGACTGAGAGAATGAGATAGAAGTCAACACGTGACGCAGGATGATGAGAGGACGCGGGGAGAGGGGGACGGTGGAGGTGGGATTGAGGGAGGGGATTGAGAAGAGACGAGGAGAACGAGAGTGTGGGAGAGAGTGGGTGGGGTGAATGTGAGAGATCAGAGGGTAATTTGAGAGAGCATTCCTTTTTGAGAGGAAACTTTGCCTTTTGAAGTTGATTGTCTGACGTCGGAAACATTTATAAGAGGGCACCATTTAATTAATTTAAAGAAATTGCTTCACTTAATGGGGGAGACGATGCTGGAGTGATGTGCAGCGAGGAGGTGTAGATTTGGCTTGTAATTAAAATTTGAAATTGATAAAAAAGGAAGAAAGGGTTTTAGAAAAAACGCTTGTAGTGCTTGCCCCTTTATATCTATCCTGGGGGTGTCCCCTAGGGGTTATATTCAACAAGCTAATATAAAATTGATAAAGGAAAAATTAAAATAAACAACGCAAAAATAATGGAACAAAATTATGAATTTAATTTAATTTTCATTTAAATTTTTACAATGTGGAAGCAAGCTGGGGGTGGGTTACCGAACCCTTAATTAAAGATTTTACAACAAAATTATATTATCATATTGAACCGATTAAGTCCTTTTTTTTAAATAAAAAGTTTTGAAAAGATATATCTCATTCCTGTAACATTTATATGTTCATAAATTTTTAATATATTGTAATAAAAAACGGTTCAAAATATATTTATTAAATTATAGCATATAATTGGTGTAAAGCGTTAAAACTGGTGATCGCCGTTCTTTTTCGAAAAGTATGTCGGGTCAAATTATAACGTATGGAATATTTTTTACCTTGGCAACTGTTCTCTAGCAATTTCATTGAACGAATGCATTTAAGGTACTTAATTGGTACTTAACTTAAGATCGATCTTGCATAATCTTCGTGATGATCGCATCGTTTTCTAATTTAAATCTGTCGTGTAAAGATCGATCTTCATATCTTCGCGGAAGAATCGATCTTAAACAATACTTGCAAACAGTGAATGATCGATCTTCTTATATATCTTCGTGAAGGAATCGATCCTTCTAAATCTTCGTGAGAATCGATGGCTTCATAAGTCTCTCGAGAATTCGATTACATTCATAATCTTCAGTGTAAGATCGATCTTCATATCTTCGTGAAAGAATCAGAGATCTTCATGATCTCAGGGAAAGATCGATCTTTCAAAAATTTATTCGTGATAGAATCGAAGTCTTCATAAATATACTGGTGAAGAACGTGAAGAATCGACTCTTCATTCTATAATCTTCGTGAAGATACGATCTTCATAATCATTCTAGTGAAAGAACTCAATATTCGATAAATCTTCCGAAGAAACAAAAGATCCCGATCCTATGGCATAATCTTCGCGAAAGAGTCGAATCTTACAATAATCTAAACGTCCAAAATTCTTGCGCAGAAAGAGAATCGATCTTACAATTAGATTCTTTCTCGGTATTGCAAAAACGACTGTCACACAGAAATCTTACATTAGGAATCTCGTGCAAAGAAATCGATCTTGTTCAAAAATGTCAGGAAAAAAGAAATCGTTTCCTATTATAATATTCGTCTGACACCGATTATATAAGGGTGAAATAAAATACAGTTATCTTATTCATAGAATCTTCACGAAAAAGATATCACGGAACATATTCTATATCCAATTATATCTTGTCCGTATTCACCTTAATCAAAGAATTTATCGATCTTCTTGTTGTGGACTTTTATATGGCAGTGACCATTTCCGAGGATCCATGAATATTACATTCAAATACAGGACACTTCAAATTAAAAAAAAGTTAATCGATACGAAAAAAAATAAATATCAAGGATCTCCCAATATTATGAAGAAAATAAACACCTACTATCTCCACCGTATAATAAATCATGAATCGTTCTACTATTGTTATCTCTCCCAAATTTCCAAAAGAAAACACTCTCAGCTACAATAAATACTATTAATGTAGATTACAATATAACCAACAACCACTCCTATACGTGTGTCAGCTAAGGATAGAATTTAATAAACTAAATATTTTATAATTATTTTAAAACGTGTTTATTAAAATGATATGATTTTATTTCGCAGTGTGTCAAATATAAAAATCGCTCTTAAATTCACACCAATATATCAACACGAATCGAATTAGCATAAAATAAATACGATTCACTTTCTCAAGTTCTTTATCCCATACACACATTTGATGTCTACCATTTACCTTTCCTCTATTTCCTCCGAGAAGGACATGTAATGATTAATGGTTGTTATTCGCATTAATTAAGCCTAAAAAATTTGTCAAAAAATCTTATAGGCATTTGTGTTTTATAATATGACTAAATGCGTTTTATATTGTAAAGACACACTTTAGCTTATAAACTACGAAACACGATTTTTAAATATTTAGAAAAATCTATGTATCTTCGTGTGCAACTCCACACAAATTACATAATATAGTAATTATTATATTTCTTCTATGAGTAGATATAAGACAACTATCACATATAAAGAAGACACATATTAATACTATATATATTAATATATTTATCTAAATTTTTCACTCAACTATACAACTTCTTGAAACCGACCTTTTAAACACTTACTACACACTCTCGTGCTCTTGACTCTCTCTCTCTCTCTCAGCCTCACTCTACTACTTGTCTCTTTTCTTCTTTCTACCTCTTCTTCTTCTCCTCTCTACTACTCTCCCCTCTATATCACTCTCTCTCCTCTACTCTTTTTCGCTCTCTTCTTTCTCTTCTTCATCTCTTCCCTACTCTCTCTACTCCACACTACTCTTCTCTGCTCTTCAGAAATATATTTAGTTTCGTCACATTCTCCAAGGTTAGTTTCTTTACAATATTCAGAAATATATTTACTATTTTCGTCACGTTCTGCAAGGTTAGTTTCTTTACAATATTCAGAAATATATTTACTAGTTTCGCCACGTTCTCCAAGGTTAGTTTCTTTACAATATTCAGAAATATATTTACTAGTTTTGTCACGTTCTCCAAGGTTAGTTTGTTTACAATATTCCGAACCGGTCTCGTCTATCTTGTTAAAAGTACTTTTACTAGCTTCGTCCATCTTATTAAGAGTATTTATATCTATATTACTAACATTAACATTGTCCATCACATTTCCCAAATGGGATTGTAAGGTTTGAGGTTGGGGATCATCTTTAAATATAATTCTACTCAAGCGCTCTCTATACTTCTTCATATCCAACATTTCTGCAGTACTTTCAGATAAAAATGATTCTTTAGTTAACATATCCCCACGTTGTTTTGAAAAATTTTTAATTAAATCTTGAGGATCTTGTGTGATATTTTGAGGATATTCTGAGGATATTTGTGAGGACATTCTCCCCATCATTTCACGTAATGAATCCAAGGTTATGGACTTTTCTCCTTGATTATTCATCAAAATAGAAGGTATCTTTGGCTCACTTCGAGAATCTGAGTTAATGTTTGAGAACTGTTTCTGAGTATCAAAATTAGAGGCAGCAATTTGGTTTGATGAGACTCCAGATGCGAAAGCATTTGCAGCATCTTGACTTGATAAAGGCATTTCCAGAGGCTTCTCAAGTTCATTTTCTTCTTTAAAAATAAAAATTAAAATGTAAAAAAAAAAAATAATTATGCAAAAATATGATATGTTTTGCAATCTTCAAAAATGTAAAATATATAATAAAGAATTAATTCTTTATATTATATTATACTACTACTAACTTGATATTTTCAATATAAGTTATATTTTTTTATTTATTAATATATAGTTATATTATTATATATAATTATATTATATTTTATATTCTATATTTTAAATTATATTTGTTACTATATATATTATTTATCTACTATAATGTTATATTAAAGAAATATTTAGTTTAAAAAATAAAATGACTAAATAATTAAGGTAATAGAAAGCAAAAATACAAAAGTAATTTATAATACATATTAAGGAATTTTATTAAGCTCAACTAAAATAAAAATATTATAATTTATATCTTATACCCTTATAACTTATGATTATTATTATTATACTGTATTATTATACTATATTTTCTTATATCTTTATAATTGAATAATTATATTATATAATCATAGTAAAAAAATCTTAATATTATATTTATATTAATTTTATTATATATAATTATATATTAATTTTATATATAATATTTTATATCATTATATTAATGCGCTTTAATCATTCTGTGTTTCCTGTCCTGAGTGGCGAGAATAAGATAATAAAGTTTCTAGGATATATTTGATTCCATCAAATACTGAATACTCTCTATCACCGATTGAATTGCTTATATAAGCATTTTAGCTTACATACAATGAATTGTGTTAGAGGTAAGAGCGTGAATGCTTTCAGATGTATGGCTCTAGATTATATTTTCTAGTGTGGAATTCATGTGATGTTATCTTGAAGAATCACTAACTTTAGTACAAATGGAAACTGACTAGATATATATCATTAATTATATATATATATAATTTCTTTTATTTATTTATATGTTATTCATTCTCTATGCAATTATATATATTGAGATTATATAAGTTGCAACTTACTTATCATTCTCACATAAGAAATTTCCGTGTTAACCTAGAGCGATGCTTAATTTGTACTTTAGTGAGTTCAGGTCGTATTATTGCTATTAACATACAATCTATAGTTTCTATTGGAAGGATTTATCCTTTAATATATGGACAAAGTTAGTTGAGATATTATTTATATAATTATTATGACTTCATATATAAAATCTTTTCGATATTTTCTTGGATGTTTCCAGATTTATATTTTGCTGAAATTATTTCTCTGACGTGCTCATATTGTCACATACTTGATCTTGTGTCGATAAGAGTAAATATGTGTTAGCTTCTTCACATTCTGTAGGTAATTGTTTTCATTCCTTAACTCCATTCTTCTTCTATTGCATTACTTCGCTGTGACTTTCACAAATTACGCTTTATTTAATAGTTGTATTATATGTAACATCTTATTTTTTATTCAAAGATATATCTTGATTCTTATGCGTTTTGTTCCTTCTCTTTCTATTTTCTATATATATTTTATTATATATATATTTTTTATATGGATATATTTAACAATTTCTATATTATATTATTATAATTTATTATTATTATTTTATATATCTTAATATATTGCTATATATACACACTTATTTTTTTTTTTTTATTTTTTTTTTTTATTCTTTCTATATTTTATTATTTATTTTAATTATTAGTAAATTATTATTTTCTTATTTATTTAAAATTTATTTTCTTATATTATCTATTAATATTGTTTATTTCTTATTTATTATATTAACATTTAGATTTGTTACTTCACTCAGTGGGTAATAGTGCAATAGCGAATTGGTACATTTTACACTTTATACTTAATTTTAGATTTATTTCTAATTATTTATTTTAGTTTTATTTTCTAGGGTTTATATTCTTTCTATGTCTTTCTATCAAGTACATTAATTTCCAATATATACAAGTATATTTTATTATTATTTTAATTAATTCTAATATAATTTTATAGAATTTATGATATTAATAAATTTAAATATTTAATTAAATCTTTTTTATGTGATATATTACTCATATGGACGTGACTCTCCGTTATTTAATTTGAAAGCAGGAGCGCATCTAATATAAATTATTTTTTTTTATTATATACTCTTAATTTGCTTGGATATGACTCTTTATTATATATTTTATTGTTATATTCACATATGATTGGATTGGGTTGATAGATGAGTTTTAGTGAGAATATTTATTTTATAATTTTTTTTTATGTCACTCTAATATTTATCTATTGGGTTTATATATATATATATCTCAATATATTTATATAGTTTTTTATTACTAATATATTTATTATATATATTTATTTTATATTATTTTCTCTAGTTTCTAATATATTATATATTATATTATAGTTTATTCTATTATATATTATATAATTATATATTTTATTATATATTTATATCCAATAATTTGTGATATGACTGATAGATTATGTTCCAATGTCTTGAAAGCGTAATAATGTTCGATTTCGTCGTTTATATTTTGTATGGAAGATATCATGATATAGTTACACATTAGTAATCACATACATTGTCGATTGTATACGTTCAAAAATACCGTGTATATTACAAATTTTTTCTTTTATCAAACCTATTCACTATCATATAAATTGCTAAACGTGTAGTCTCATATGAAATTTTATCACTGTTAACGTATTAACAGTCGCTCTTTATTTACTACAAAAATCGTCTAAGTGATATAATACAAAGAGTAAGTATATTATTATATTCTTATATATAATTCTATAGCATCATTATTACCAGTCAATAAATCTGTTCATATATTAAAAAGATAACTTGAAATCAGGTGTAATAAATAATTGATAAAGATTTTCGTATATTAATAGTGATATTAATATAATAAAACATTATTATTGAGATAAAATAGCATACTACATGGAGAGATTAAATATGAACAATATAGCAGTTTTATACCATTATTCATAGTATGAGGATATACATTTCATTATCTTGTGGCTTTTCATAAATTAATTTATAACTGTCTGTTCTAATATTTTTTATATCACTTTCGACTGTGTGATGACATAGGTGTGTTAGCTAGAAGGATTAATTGATTGTCGCATTTTTTTTTACTCATATTCATGAAAACTCTAATTATCTCTATAGTTTTCCACTACACTCTCGTGAACGTGGAACTACTCAGTTATATGCTCTGTTGACGTGGTTTATACAAAGAGTTAGGTGTAGGTCACGCTGACGCAAATCTTTATTGGTCTCTAGTATATTTCAGTATCTGTAGATCAGTGATTCCCGTAGTGTATGCACTTTATCTCGACTCGCGGGCCTCTTTTGGAGACCCAGGCTAAGCCAATTTGGGCTCGCAACCTAGGATTTAACTCAATTTTTTTCACTCTCACTTTTCTTTATATTCTGTATGACAGTTTATATGATTAGTTTTCAGTATATTTCTTATTTATAATGATGATGGAAGATACACATTAGAGAGTAGAAGTAGAAGATTGAGTGATAATTCTTTGCTTAGCTTCAATTTGCCTGCATTTAATTACGATCCTGAATTATAGCACTATCGTCAGCAGAATGAGTTTCAGGAGCTAAAAATTTTTCTGATTTAAAAGATTTTTGTATTACATGATTTCAATTCGACCATATTTTTATTTTGATTCATATTCTATTATTGAAAGATGAAAAATATTAGCTTTGAATTGCTAGTTATCTATTAGAAAGTTATAAGCTACATACACAATAGATTTATCTACATAGAACTTAGATAAGATCTTATTTTCACTACGCATGATAATCTCTTTTAGCGGTGGATCAAAAGAGTGTGCATATTTATTATACCATCTCTGTTAACCTTTTGATCTTGTATATATTTTCATACTTCGAAAGAATAGATATCTATTGCTATAATATATGGCATAAGGGTATTGCACGTTTTGTGCGCGTTCGAATTAACATAGTAATTATTGCTAACGTTTTAAATGCTTTGTTTTAGTTAGATATAGTTTTATGTCAATATATGTGACTCATAAAGTAAAATTGAAAAAATATTATATATTGCCACTATATGTGAAATTTATAGTTCTCATTCATATATTACTGATTGACAATATATTCAAGTTAACCGTTCACGTAATAATAGGATGTGGGATCTATTATATGTGTTATCAAAATAATATCTTTTAAGACAATTTCATAATGTTTTTATTGTAAAATTTGAATTGTAAAAACGTCTTGTGAAATTTAATTTATATCTGTATATTAATAGTTACATTTACTAAAATAGGTCTAGTAGAGTTTATTATTTGATTACTTTTGTTTACATAGTCTACGTGCAGTTATGTACTGTGAATTTTGAAAATAGAGAGGAATATTGGCTGTCCTTGCACAAGTCAAATATATAATTTATTATCTTTTATTACAGATCTCTTTAGATTTCTATTATTAATATGTAATCTGTGAATTATATTCTATACAATATACATTATAGAATATAAACTTATTCTAGGCTAGTTTCCTGACTTTGGGCTGATGTGCCTCGCCGAGAAGTTTTTTGTGTCTATATTTGATTTGGGTATTTTATTTATTCTTCAGGTCCCTACTAAAATAATTCTACTTATATTTTTAGAAATTTGATAAATGATCGATACGGTCACATTGAGTAGGATATAGCATACAATTGAATAGATTTTGTGCACAATATAATTGAGCTACATTTTGGCTTATTATTATTTATTATTTTATTGGTGAATATTAAAGTTTATTTTAAATCCTGTGTTTTCTATAATTTTAGATTATTGTGAAATAACTTTCATACTTTATTTTAGTCTTGTAGATTTTTTGTTTATAAAAAGACTACATTTTTCGATCTGAATAGTGCAATAAATGTGAATTCCAGACTATATAGGCTATTTGCCGATTATATGTATATCGGATTATACATTCTGAATATACTGAACTTTGTGAATAATCGTTGGCAATTCTCTTCAATATTTTAAAATACAAATTATAATATATTATTATTACCTTAAAAATTATTTCTCCATATTATTGATATATTCTTAATTAATAATAATATAATATATTATTTTTTATTTTTAATTTATATATTATTTATAATTATGTAAATTAATTATAGTAATTTATATATCTTATTATATAATAATATTAATATATATACATTAATATATTATTTTTAATATATAATCTATAATAATATTATATATTATTAATTTTATTTATAAAATTTACATATAATTTATTATATATAATAATATATCTTATTATTTATAATTATATTAATTGAATTGACTTATATATAAACATAATTTTAATATTTTATTTTTTTTTTATTATATTATATAAGTATTTAATTTTAGTAATATTATAATTTTTATAATAACATATTATTACTAGATTTACTTACATCTCCTCTAATAAACTGTGCATAGTAAGTAGATATAGTCTACTACTCTTTTTAATATACTTTATAACTTTAGAAAATAAGGTAAAAAGATCATTAAAAATAATTACAAATCTGTGTTATAACATTCTATTAATCTCATATACAAATGTCAGAATGTGTGATAATGTATAATTTTAACCGATTAAAAATTTTGTCGATTTTAGTCTCATAAATTAATAATATTTTCACTTGTCAGTGAGAACCTGTTGGTCAGAGAAACAATTGAATAATATTATACATAATTGTTTTTAATCAGATGTTATAATATATTTATACATAATAGTTTAAATAATAAGTATAATTAACTATTTAAACCGTCTATCTAATGTAATAATTTCACTATATATATTATATTATTTATTGAATTATATTTAGAATAAGTTTCATGTTTTATATTATGATATAATTTATAACTTTGTATCTCTTTAGGATGGTTAAATATGATATACATTATAGTACTTCTCTTATATGGATATACTACTTGTTTATAATCTTAATATATTAATATAATCTTAATATCTTAATATAATATCTATTCATTTATGTAAATGATACAATAACATGGTGGAAAGCTATTTGTAAGGTTTTTTTTGCTTAGTTTTTAATTTAATAAATACTATTCCCACAGTTTTTTTCCTCTCTTAATTAGTGGTATATCATTTGTTCTTTACTGTGGTCAATAATTTTTTTTTTGTATGATCATACTTATATATTTTGATTTTATTTCTGATTGTATCAGTATGTAGCCTTTATATCTTTTATGTATTCATTAATTTTTTCTTTCACATTGTCTTAGAATGGGACTATTCTTTTTTTCTCTATGTATCTTTTTTGTTATGTACGATTTTTGTGATTGTGTCTATCAATTTTTCTTCTTTATATAAGATCATTACAAAAAAGTGAAATTGTATATCTTCAGATTCTCATACTTTCTCCACTATGTATATTCTATTTTCGTGTAGCAGAAGATTTTTCTTATAGATAGCTAATTTTAAGTGTCATTTTCTTTCATGCTTCAATGACTTATTTTTTACTTATTATTTCTTATTATCTGATTCTTGAAAAATTTTAGCTTTTGATTCGTAGTATCTTAGAAGTAGTCTACTATTATACAAAGATTTATCACATAGAATATCTATAGAAAGTTTTTACTGTGATTTATATATCTTTCATACTGTGTAGTGTATTTATTTCACTTGCAAGTTTTGCTTTTTAACTGCTATACAGTAGTTTTCTATAAATAATGGGATCACTTGGTGCGTCTGTTTACTCACGTTAATTGTGTATAAGATGATTGTTGTTAAATTAGATAATAGTTAATTTGTATAATTTTGCCATCTAAAAATCAGTTCTCATTATTCTGATTGTATTCAGAACAGCGTGTAATATGGATAGGTTGATATGTTTTTTTTATACTCATATACATTTACTTTTTATAGCAATATTCATAAGTTCCTGTTCCAAGTCGTGTGTAGAAACGTCTTAAATTATTTTAATGCTAGATTTGACATTTCAGTCTGCAATCTGTGTAAGTTATACGCTTTCATGCTGCCGTTGCCTGATTGGTTGAAATTAGAGGATTATTGTTTTTCTGTCTAATGTAATAAAATATTCTGCCAGGATGATGGTTAACATGCATGCCGGTTAAACCGGAGCCTGGTTCGAGCAGTCATTGAATACAAGATAGATTGTGATATGCAAGATCCACTCTTCTTCTCTACATGTTTGGTCGCTATCTATATCTCATTTCAGTATCATCACTGTGTGAATGAATTCTATTTTTTAGAATATATTGACCATTGTAATTCTTATAAGTGATTGACTTTTATAGATTTTCGCCATTTTGGCTACAATATTTTGCTATATTTTTTTATTTCTGGAAAATAATTTCTATTATTTCTATTTTTATATTGAAATAACTTCCCACATTGTATCGTATTTACTATTCAATGCATACTACTGTCCAGATTCCGAATGTGTTCGGTTTTTTGCAAAATAATACCGAATATTTGGTTTGGTCCGTGAATATGGTCTCGAATTATCCTAGATCTTACCGAATTATCGGCACTTATTCTAATATTTTATTCTTTATTTTTGTTTTATTATTTTTCCTAAACTAATTTATTTATTTATTTTTTTCTATATATTATAGATAAGATTTTTTATATTCTTATTATACTATTATCTCATTAATTTCGTATTTCATATATATTTATTTTTTTTTATTATTATTTATATTTTTTTAGTATTTCGCATAACCATATTTATTTTTATTTTTTAGTTTTTTTTATCTTTATATATTTACTATACATTGATTGGCTTAATATTTAAAATTTTTTAATTTAAAAATAATTAACATATATCAAATTTTATATTAATAATTAATATATAATTATATACAATTAAGACTTCCTGCTTGAGGGTTTGGTTTTGTGATTAATGTGTTGAAACATGAAATGTATGTCAAAGGTGAAATAGAAAATCTTTTGATTGTTACTCTTAGATAGCAGATAATCTCTTCAGGAACTTCAGCTGGGAGCCAATACCCTTGAGTAGTTTAGACACATACTCTCCACCTAATAAAAGGAATGCCTCATCATCAATACCTTCATCTAATAAAAAAAATGAAAAAAATAAGTATCAGTATATTTAAATCAAGTTATAGTATATTTATAGAAAAAGTTCATGATCATCTTATCCATAAACTGAAAAGACTTTAACCATTTTGTTATATGGTAGGAAGAGATTTATTTCCTTATAAAAAATTTTATTCATACAGGATTTTTCCTGTGTTGGGACAGGTAATTCCTAAAAAATATTCTCCACAACATATATTTCAGATAATAAAATTTTTTTTCAATTTAAATTTTTCTTTAAAAAATAAAATTTATTTATTAAATTTATAATTTTTTCTATATAATTTATTACTGTTGGATATTTACTGGCTTAATGAACTAACTGCTTTATGCAATACTGAATATTTTATAATTTTGTGCATTGGTGTAATTTAATTAGTTACAAAAGAAAAATTACATTAAAGTGTTTTAAATATAATAATAACTACAAAAATAGAATACTTATTACTGTTAATTAAAATCTGAATTTTCCTAATTAAAGAATTTTATATTTTTTGTCTGAAACTATTGTAAATTTGTCATATGATTTTTTTTAAAAAGAGAAAACTGTATTGCTTTTAAAATTGTATACAACTCATTGTAATCAATTTTTTGTAGTCTATTAAGACAGCATTTATTCAAAAGAGTCAATTAAATGGGTATTAACTCAACTGTTAAGCAGGTCCATAGACTTGCTGTAATAAAATAAGCCTTAAAATAAGGTGGGTATACCAGCATTCCAAGTAAGAGATTTATTTACATTTTTATATAATTGAAAAAGAAAATTTTCAGCCTAAAAGCAGTCTGTACTTAAATTTTATAGAAAAGGAAATTTTATTATTCTGGATGATAATTTCAAATTTATGTTTAAAACTGCAGAACTCAAATTGAAAAGTAATCTGCATCTTCATAAAAATTTTATCAGACTTTTTGCACTTTCAATGAGTAGCTACATGCAACAATGAAAGCATAATTACTTTTTTGGAAAACTAAATTTAAACTTAATCACCCAAACAAAATTTACTTCTCTTATGTGACATTCAGAAACTACAAAAAAAAAAAATCCCTAAATTTCAGGGAAAACATATGCATGAAGGGAAAACCAAAATGTGCCTCAAACCATCTGCAGAAGATTCAAAAAAAGATTTGTTTCTATAAAAAGTATAACCAACAATTTCTGTTGGAAAATAAATAATACTATTTTTAATAACTCTAGGAAATTTATTTTTAACATTATTTTTTTACAAGTTCTAATAAATATTTTGAAAAGTCAAGGCAATCATTCCACTTGATTATGCCCTTTTATATTTGAAGAAATGGTAGTACAGGAGATTAACCTTATCAGCTCTGATTTTACAGACAGTATTCCTGATGTAACATAAACCACACCCAATGTAGTGTTAAAAGTACTAACCTAGCGATAGCTGATAATCAGTCAGTCAGACCTACCAAAACTGTTAAGTAACTTTTCTTAAAATTCCAAAGTATCAATGCAATCAAATCAGACGCAAATTCAATTAAATAGATCGATAAACTTCAAAGTTTCTAAATTCATCTATTAAACTAAGAAACAAATGATGTAATGTATATTAATAATTCCTATAAACCAAAAAAATTACAAAAGTAAACTATAAATAACAAATGCAGAAGTAACCAATTTTAATAGTTACACAATATTCCAATACTAGTTTCAAATAACTAACAGACAATAAGAATATTCTAAGTAAATCAATTTCTTTCATACAATATGTAGATTTGCACAAATTATTTATTATCTATATAACGCATAAAATTTGGTGTACATATATATATAACTAGGTTGTAATAGTAATAGAAAACTTTTCTTTACTTTTACTCTGTCAGATCCTTATTATCAAACTCTTACCCCTCCATATCTCCAATGCACCTGATATGGAAATGTTAATAATTTGATATTTACTATATCAAACTCTGCCAAATATGGATATGAAAGGAATTTCTTTAATTAA
This sequence comes from Trachelipus rathkii, assembly GCA_015478945.1. Classification (NCBI taxonomy): domain Eukaryota; kingdom Metazoa; phylum Arthropoda; class Malacostraca; order Isopoda; family Trachelipodidae; genus Trachelipus; species Trachelipus rathkii. The sequence goes on from JABUQX010010680.1 coordinate 78,464, forward strand.
GATGTAATTCACTATGATTAAATCTAGCATTACTATTGAAAATATTATGCCTAACAAATATCAATGTAATATAATAAATACTATATACATCAAAACTATGATAAGATTTTAATTTGGGGGACAGGTCCAATGGCAAACTAAAAAAACTTTTGAAACAGCCAGGTTAAAATTTTCAGAGCATTATTTTTTACGTCATTATTAAAACTATGGACATAAAATATGAAAATCAATAAAAAAAAAATTCAAATAATTTGATGATACAATTAATATACATTAAATTGGCGTTATACTGGGTACCTGCCCAGAGAGCTCCCACCTATGAAACCAGGCTTGTTTTTTTTATGCGTAAAAAAAGAGAGGGTCTTAATGTGGAAGATTGTGAAAATAATAATATTTTTTATATTTTATTTTTTATATTATTATAATATATTATATATATTATATTTATTATTATTTATTCATATTATCTATATTATATATATATATATATATTATTTATTTATTATTATATTTTATAATATATTATATATATTATTATATATATTTATTATTATTATATATTAATATTATAGAAGCTAAATGTCGAAGACTGAAGAAAAATTTAACCTATATTAAATATATTATTTACTAATAAATAAAAAAAACTTTATATGTTCATCATATATTTATATATTTTATAGTTATATATTTTTATATATTAATATTATATTTTGTATATATATAATATTTATATATATATATATATATATATATCTATTTATATATATATTTTATTAATATATATATATTATATTATATATTTTTTTTTATTTAATTTATATTTTTGTTATTTATTTTATATTATATTTTATATATAATTATTTATATACTGGGTTATTATTATTTTTATTATTATATTTATATATATGTATTTTTTTTATTATTGTTATTCATATATGTCATTGTTATTTATTAATGTTATTATATAATTATTATTTTTTTTTTTTATTTATTATTATTTATTTTATTATTTATTATTATATTATTTTGTATATATTATTTATTTATATATATTATATATTTTTTAAGTTTTATGTTTCATTTTTAGGTTAGATGTCCTTTGTCCTATTGGTTTCCCTTTGTGTGATGTTGGGTGTGAAAGTAGAAGATGTTAACAGATCATAATCCTGAGTATGTTGTGTCGGACCAAAGTGTGACACTGGAAACAACCCCGCTGTGTTTCCATTTGTTTATCCACCTTACATTTTATTTATATTTTTTTATATTATCTTAAGATTACCTATCCTTTTCTTTCTAGTGAATTACTAAGTTTGTATTATATAATAAATTAATGTTAAGCTTGTATTAACTCTTGTGTAGTGGTGCCAGTAAAAAGAACTTGTCCCCTATTATAGCATCCTACTCGTATATACATTTTCTGTCTGGGTCAGTTTCGTGAAGGTGCAACTCTTTGTAAATTTTGTGGTCCCAATTATTGGTATTGTATAGAGAGTGTGTGCCTGTATAAGTATTAGTGTTAATTTATCTTGTGGGCAACCACAAATGATTAAAGTTAAGTAATTTTATGGTAATGTAAATTAGGATATTAGGAAAATTTAAGTAGACAGTAAAAGCCTACATGGGCTATCGAGAACTGCCCGCAGGTCAACCACTCCCAAACATTGCTGCATTTTGCAAATTCATCAAAGCTATGGGCTTTGTCATTTTGTTGTAATACAAATCCTCAATTAGGGTTACTTATGTTAAACCTAATGTTTATAAATATATGAAGTTTAAAACAAACTAAAAACATTAAATAACTATAGTTATTTGGTCGACACATCTAACAATATACTGCTATATTTAAAAACGCCAATCCTTCCAATATTTGGCTTCGTTCAATATTAATAAGATATCCTTGAGAATATCTTAATAGAAAAGCAACTTTCATTTCCATTTCAATATTTTCTTCCACTCGAATCAAATCAGTAGACATCGGGTGATTGAATGATAGTTTGTTGTAAGTTGTTTCATTTACCAATGTGTATTCTTTTCTCAGTGGTAGCAGAGCGTAGTTACGCTTCTGCTCTGGGTGAGGTGTGTGAGTTGGTGTAGTAGGCTAAGTAAGTAGTGAGTTTCTTTGTTGATTTGGTTTTGGTGTGGTGTGCGGTTCGTGTGGTAAGATTTGGGAAGAGGAATGTTGATGTAGTGGTATTAGTGGAACTAGTGGTTGATAAGAAGTGAAAAGAAGTAGAAGTGGTTTGTTAGAAAATAAGGGTGCGTAGAGCTATATTGTTGAAGTTTAATAGGTGATTTAATGCGGATTGAGTATGAATGTGTGTAAGAGTAAGGTTAAGTTGTGGTTTAAAATCTGTGGTGAAGAATTTGGAGTAACCAGCAGGTGAGATTTTTGTGTGGTGTTTGGTTGTGCAATAGGCTTATTGAGTGTGTGTGATTGGAGGATTGGGAGTCGTTTGTAAAAGGAAGGTGTGGAATGAAATATTTATCGAAGGTTTGGACGAACTCTGCTTTTGTATGCGAAGAAAAGCAAAGGGATAGGTATCAGATATTTATGTGAATATTTCTTAAATAGGAAGGTGGTTGAATCTAATTGAGAGAGTAATTGTCGAATCGGTATGATGGTTGATCTGAAGAGGTAGTGTGTTAATTATTGTTGTGTTTAAAAAGTGGATTTTCCAACGAAAGCCTTAGAGTGTACTAACTATTTCTATATATCTTTTGTATACTGCATAGAGTATGCTAAGTATTTATATATATCTTCTTGCATACTGTATAGTCCATATAGAGTATACTAACTATTTCTATATATCTTCTTGTATACTGTATAGAGTATACTAACTATTTCTATATATCTGCTTGTAAGTTGTATAGAGCATACTAACTATTCCTATATATTTTCTTGTATACTGTATATAGTATGAAAAGTCTGATCATGGGTTTTCTGTCAGCACCCCATGGCAACTTGTTTTCATGTGATGGATAGATGAAAGATATGACAATCAATTGTTCTAAAACCAGACCCAAGAACTTAACGTGCAGTTTGACCTTGACAGGGAGAGCCATAAAGAATCACAGATGTAGGGGATTCTTCCCGGATAGCTATTTGATTTCTATGGCGAAATAGCACAACTTTTGTCTTTTGTGTCAAGAATTGAAAGCCTGGTTTGTCACATCAAGTTGTATGATTATAAATAGTTAGTTGAAGATTGTGTTTGGATGTATTATTTTGCGATTATTGTGAGTGTGTTATGTAATAAAGTGGTACATAGGTGTAGGTGAATATAGGAAGAATGGTTATAAGTCTAAGTATATAGTAAGTACTAAAATAGTGGTAGTTGTTTGTGGTAGATCTAAGTATCGAACAGGTCTATAGGTATTGGTCTTTCGGTACGTTTTTTTGTTGGTGTGGGAATAGAGGTAAGAGTATTTTATAAGAGTAGTAGGCTGTTGTAGTTTTTAGAAAGTATGGTGGCGTTTTTTTGGGTAGATAATATCTTGTCTTTGTATAGTAGTGTTAGTAGTTATTCGGTAAAAATATCAAAGGATGTGTCATATCGTTTGTTCGATAGTGAAATTGGATGAAAGGAATAAAAAGGGATACAAGTTGTGTGGAGAAAGTGGTGATAAAAGTAGTAGTGATGATAGTGTATGAGGAAAAAGGTATGTGTGTGAGTCAATTGTAATGTGAGTAGTAATGGGGATGTTTTGTAAAGTAGACTGAAAAGGGAGGTGTTGTGGATGTTGAGTGTGAAGTGTAGTGATTTTATGAAAGCAGTGATCAGTGTACAGTGAGTATAAAGTAAGTTGTTGAAAAAAGTGTTTAGTGAGAGCAAAAGTAAGCAAGTATAATGGTGCAGATAGAAAAAGTATCGAATAGTTGGGCGTAGTGCTATATAAAGAGTGATGAGAAGATGGTAAGGTTGAAAAGATATGTGAGTGTGATGGATGAGAGTTGAAGAGTATCTTGTCTAGTGATGAGAGTGAAGGGGAGCTTTAAGAAGAATGGTAGGAGTTTATGATGCATTGTTGGTGTATTTATATCGTGGATTCAGACTGTTGTCTGACCGAGTGAAGTAGTGAGTTTGTTTTAGTGTTGGTATGTAGAAGTAGTGAAGTAGTAGTTTAGAGTAGTGTTAGTGGGTAACGGTAGACGTCTTTTGTTGTGTCAGTAAGTTCTGAGTAGTAGTATTTGTTAATACAGTAGAGAGTGGTGTTGATGAGTAGTTGTTTATTGTTGTGGTACTATTAATAATGTGTTTTAGTAGTAGTTAATCAAGAAGGAGAGATCTTAATCAAAGAAGATGCCAAATGAGGAAATTAAAGAAATCAAATCTTTATGCAAGATTCTGTCGAAAGCTTTTGATATTTATTGTGCTACAGCAAAAGAATCACCGAAATGGTGATGAGAGGAGGACCAAGAGTCCCAGAGAAGTGAAGAGAAGATTGCCAGTGAACCTCTAATTAAGGGAACCATTCAGCTGATCAGAGACAAGGTGTGAAGAATGAAGATGTTCCCAAATCTTCCTCTTGAAGATAATTTCGAAAACTTGGAAAAGCTAAGGTTAAACCTATAGCATAGTGCTTATAGGATAATAGTTAGAGGGTTGGTAGGGGTCCCATGGAGGGGTCCCATGGAGGGGTCCCCTTTTTCAACACAGGTTGAAGGAGAACAAACTTCTAGCAAGAAGGATAAGTTGAGGTTGATAAACGTAGAAGAGATAGTCTACCAAGGTCGGGTATACGCTCAGGAGCACAAGTTTTAAGAACCACAATTGTGATACTGTCGAGACCATACGTTTTCTGAGTATTAATATTAGGCATTAATAAGTTGGAAGGAGGTGGAAAAAGAAGAGTAAATCCGGAGTTGTCTAAAGAGGAATTTGGCACAAATGTCTGAGCGGTGAGTTCAGCTTTAGAAGAAGGTAAGAAAGATGTGGTGTCGTCGGAAGAAGCTGTGGAGGAGGAAAAGAGGAAGAAGCAAAGTTGGAGTTGACATTTTTTTTGTGTAAAATGTCAGAAAGAGTGAGAGGAAAAGGAACGAGAAAAGTTATTGCATTTTCTACCGAGAAAAGATTTCGGAATGTTACGAATGATAGATTTAGCACGATTCAGAAAGGTATTAAATAAAGAAGCATAATATTCTAGGGTTTAACAGTATAAGAAGAAGGATTAGAAGTTATGGAAACGTCAAGAATGTTTGGCTCATCTCCAAGGCGATCAGAGATACGGGTAGGGAGTTGTACCATCTGCTCAAGGTCATTTTGAACTGAGAAATAGAAGGAAATTTATCATCTATCTTGAAAACTAGGACAAAGCCATTGACTGATGAACAGAGAAATCACAAATAACAATGATTTCAGAGAAATGAGAAGGCGAAAGAATGTGATCTGCTTTAAAATATAGAGAGCCGAAGAATTTAGGTTATTCAGTTATATGATTAATAAACAAAATAAATAAATATAGCTGTATATTGCATGGAGAGCTTAAGAAACAAGGAGGAAATTTAGTAAGATTTCAAATTAGGTATACATATGAATAAAAAACTACGTCTTTTCAAAAATAATTTCCAGATTTGCAAGTGGGAATAAAGGGATAATAAAACAACAGATTTCAATCAAAATTTTAAATTTAGTGTTAAAACGTTGTATACGAGTATATATATATATATATATATATATATATATATATATATATATATATATATATATATATATATATATATATATATATATATAAAAAAATATAAAATATAAATAAATAAATATATGTTATATATATATATATATATATATATATATATATTATACATATGATACATATATACATATATACATATATATATATATATATTTATATAGTATATATATATATATATATATATATATATATATATATATATATATATATATAGGGTATGTTATATAATATTTATGTTATATATATATATATATATATATATATATATATATATATATATATATATATATATATATAGGCTATTTATAAGAGGTTGACTCCAGGAACGAAAATCAATAAAAAATGTATCGTTATTTCAATAATTTTAGGGTAAATACATTACAATTTAGGGTAACCTAACCTAATCTAACCTAACCTAACCGAACATAACCTAACCTGACCTAACCTAACCAAACTTAACCTAAATTAACCTAACCTAATATTAACGGAGTCAACCACTTATAAATGTCCATATATATATATATATATATATATATATATATATATATATATATATATATATATATATATATATATATATATATATATATATATATATATATATATATATATATATATATATATATATATATATATATATAAATATATATATATATATGTATATATATATATATATATATATATATATATATATATATATATATATATATATATATATATATATATATATATATATATATATATATATATATATATATATATATATATATATATATATATATATATATATATATATATATAAGTCTGTTCCACAGAGACTACACGTACATTAAATATATT
>JABUQX010010680.1:100000-102500 GCA_015478945.1 Trachelipus rathkii
GTCCAAAGTTTGCCCTGGAAATGTAAAAAAAAAAAAAAAAAAAAAAAATAAAAAAAAAAAAAAAAAAAAATTATATATATCAAAACTACAATAGCTACAACGAAAAGGAATACATTTTTGGAATCCTGGTAAAATTTCACATAAGAAAATGTAAAAATAATAATAATAAAAAAAAAATTATTGTTAATAATTATAGTAATATGATTAGAAGGCCTATTTAGAGACCTTTTATTGGTTTCTCGTTAAAATAAATAGACTTTCTATTAAATTTTGCTTTATACGGCACACTAGGGGGCTCGAGCCGACGGGGAACATAGGGAGGGATGTTTTCCATACCCCGTAGGGGAGGGGCGGAGGAACCCCCGCGACACCCAAATACCAAAGAGCGGGGGTTCCGGAGACCCTCCCCGGAGGGGGGGAATTAGTCCTACCCCGTAGTTCCCCGGAAGGCCGAGAGACCCCGACTCCTGCCATCGGTGCGAGTATACCCTTGGGGTATTCTTTAGTAAAAAAAAAAAAAGCAAAATTTAATAGAAAGTCTATTTATTTTAACGAGTAACCAATAAAAGGTCTCTAAATAGGCTCTCTAATCATATTACTATAATTATTAACAATAATTTTTTTTATTTTTTTATTTTTTTTACATTTTCTTATGTGAAATTTTACCAGGATTCCAAAAATGTATTTCTTTTTCGCTGTAGCTATTGTAGTTTTTGAGATATAATTTTTTTATTTTTTTTTTTTTTTTTTTTTTTTTTTTTTTTTTTTACATTTCCAGGGCAAACTTTGGACCAGCATTCCAGCAATGTATTCCGTTTTACTGTAGCATTAATAGTTTTTAAGATACATATGACGGCTATAACAGACGCTGACCATATATATTTATTTTATATATAATATATATATATTTGATATGTATATATATACTGTAATCTATATATATACAATATATATATATATTTTTTCAAATATAAATATTTAAACTATTTATTAAATATATATATATATAATATAGTATTTATATATATATATATATAATATATATATATTGTTGCAGATGCGTTTGTGGGTGCTGCCTTATCCCATTGTTCATGGATTCTTGCAAAACAACTGAACATACTTGTCCTCATTGCAACCGACTATTGGGAACGTACACGAAAAACTAATTCCTATGTGATGGTTCTTCAAAGCTTAATTATTATTAGGAAATTATAAGTATTTATTATGAATAGAATTAGCTCTAGGATACATGAACATAATATACGAGTCTATTAAGCCACACACCAGAAGGTATTCAAATATGAGTCTATGTATAGGTTGCATAAAGTCTATTTATGATTTTTTTGATATATGTTTTCTAAAATTTATCTTTGATACCGCTCACACACACACACACACACACACACACACACACACACACATATTATATATATATATATTATATATATATATATTATATATATATATATATATATATATGGATATATATATATTATATATATATTATATATATATTATATATATATATTATATATAATATATATATTTCTTTCTTTCTTTTCTTCACCTTCCTCTTTGCCCCAAGGATTGGGGGTAAGGTGCTGTACAAGCATCGGAAAAGAAAAGCAGTAGGAGAACATGACAAAGTCGAAAAGAAGGCCCAGCTTTACCGCCCCCTCTGTCATTAATTAGCGAGAGCTCGTCGCAGACAGAAAATCCACCCTAGAGCATCATGGACCGCGACGGACCCTTCACTTATGGTAAATCGTCAATGTAAGGGTTCATCCCCTAGGCCCAGGTGGGCCACAAACCATGCCCCCATACAAAACCCCGCCATTCTTCCTATCATGCACCTTTATTCTTCGCCTCTGCCAAACTCACATTTCTCTCCTTCACAGACATTCGTTCACCGACTCAATCCACTTCTCTTCGATCTCCCAGCCGGTCGGTTCCCAACACACTCACCACTATACATCCGCTTAACCAACCGACTATCATTCATCCTTTCCACATGACCAAACCATCTCAACATACTTTCATTTTATTCTCTCATTTACCCTTTCTTCACACCACAAACCACCTCTAATACGTTCATTCCTCTCTTTTATCAAATTCTTCTCACACCTAGCACACCCTAAGATTGTCCATCTGAAACACAATTGAACTTTAGATCTATACTTCTTATTCCAGACCATATTCTCACTACTATACAATAACACCAGGTAACAAATACCCTCATGTAAGACCCTAGCACACTCTAGACTTAGTCCCTTTACATTCACCAACGATTTAATTGCACCAGCCACCTTCCTGCCATTCACAACTTTCCTACTACACTCTGCATCGTCCGTTCCATATTCATCCAACATATACCCTAAATATTTAAACTCAGACACTTGTTCCAGCTGCTCACCATCTAACATAACTTCACACTGAGGACTGTCCTCACTCACAACCATAACCTTACTCTTATCCACGTTTACTTTCAAGCCCCTCCTTT
>JABUQX010010680.1:112500-117500 GCA_015478945.1 Trachelipus rathkii
AGGAGGACTTGGGACATGGTTTAGTTGGAATAGGATGTTCTGCTCATATCATTCACAACACTATTCAGACAGCTGCTGATGCTCTTCCTATTGATATTGAAGGCATCGTTTCAAAAATATATTCTCATTTCTATATATACACAGTAAGAGTTGAAAAACTTAAAGAATTTTGTGAATTTGTTAATCAAGAATACAAGCAAATATTAGGATATAGCAAAACCAGATGGCTTGCTCTACTCCCTGCGGTTGAACGTCTTCTGACAATGTATGCCCCCTTAAAATCATTTTTTGAGTCACAAGAAAAATGCCCTTTTGTGATAAAATCATTTTTTGAAAATCCTTTATCTGAAGCATGGCTTTACTTTATCCACAGTCAAGCGTCCACTTTTCACATGACTATTGAAAAGATTGAAGGGGATACAATTACAATTTTCGAAGTAATGTCAGCATTAAATGATTTACAAAATAATATGGCCTCTAAGAGCGAAGACTGCTTTATTCCATTAGCTGTAACAACGATTCTTCAAAAATTGGTAAGAGAAGGCCTGGAATCAGAAGTTGCAAAATTTAAACAGTATGTTCATACATTCTACAAAACTGCCTTTGATTATTTATCTAAATGGATCAATCCACTTAAAAACTTAAAACAATTTACTTGGGTAACACTAAAGAGAATACCGTGCTGGGAGGAAGTAGCAGAAACTCTTAAGTTTATTCTCGAACTCATCCCTACCTTTACAATAGACGAGACTGCACTTTATGACGAATATGTGTTCGTTAAACAGTATGTGACCCCAGAAATGTTGGACAATTGGAATTCAAAGAAAACATCTCCTGGTGATTGTTGGGTCGAAATCATTTCGCACTTTCAAGCTAAAAATGTGCCATATTCTAATATCCTGAAAATGGTTGAATTTCTTCTTTGTTTACCAGGAACTAATGCTCCAACAGAAAGAGTATTTTCTGCTATGAACTTGATTTGGACAAGTGAAAAAACTCAACTGTCTGTGAAAACTTTGAAAGCAGTGTTAATAAACAAATTTAATTTCGATTATACGTGTTCCGAATTTTACAGAATGTTGCTTGGTGAAATTGATATTCTAAAAAAAATACATTCATCTGAAAAATATTTGTGATACTTCCATTGCCCTTAATAAGCGGTAAGTATATATAATATATATATATATATATATATATTTTATATATATATATATATATATATATATATATATATATATATATATATATATATTTAATTTAAATAAATAAAAAAATTAATAATAAAAAAATATGATATGCGCGAGTAGTGTGCGATTTCGTCCCGTATTTAAGATCATTAAATATGGTCCTTTATATATATATATTATATATATATATATATATATTATATATATATATTATATATATAATATAATATATATAATTATATATATATATATATATATATATAATATAAATATATATAAATATATATATATATATATATATATATATATATATATATATATATATATATAAAACTTTAATTCAAGCCAAATAAAAAGCTTACTCATACAAAAATAAATTACGAAAACATAATTAGCTAAGCTATTTGATCAATAAACAAATTAATAAATAAAATAAATTATTTTTCAATATTTATAATGCAAATCACATTTTATTTAAATAAGCGTATAAACTTTATGGTTAAAATAAATACAATAGATATTATTTTTGATGTAATAAACAAATTTAGGATAATAAATATAGCAAATGTCAATAAGACAATAGAATATTGTGTATAAAAAAGCAAACAATATATAAATTTTATTTGAAATTTTTTTTAAAATTTAGAATAATTTTGTTAGTTTGTCTCCCTTATATTTTATTTCTTTTATTAAATAATTAAGGGTAACTACTAAATATTAATATTAAATATATATATATATATATATATTATATATATATAATATATATTAATATATATATATATATATATATATATATATATATATATATTAAATATATATATATATTTAATAAATATATAATAAACTACCTTTTAACGTGCTTTTTCCTCCCTTATGCAGGGGGTAACACGGGCGGACCACAGAAATCGAACTTTAAGGCGGTTATCCCAACCAAGCGCCACCAATGGTGTTCGCAGTCGTAGTTTAATTCTTCGCCCCCAGGTGGGATAAAACTCCACTGCTACGCGGAGGATTTGAACCAGCGTTCTCTCGTATGAAGGCGGCCGACTCAACCTTCCTGCGCCACGAGGCGTTCTATTATATATATATATATATATATTATATATATATATATATATATATATTATATATATATATATATATATATATATATATATATATATTTATATATATAATAATATATATAATATATATATATATATATATATATATATATATATATATATTATATTATATATTATATAGTATATATAATAATATATATATATAATATATATATATATATATATATATTATATTTATATATTTGTTGTCTGACTGGTCGTCTGAAAATAGTCGCATTAAAAACAGCTGGGAAGAGAAATGAAAGAAGCAATAGAAAGAATTGTGAAGAGGAATGAAGACACCTGGAGAGTTTATACAAAGGATTAGAGCCTTTTATGGTTTCAAGGAAGGAAGAAGGTTTGTAGTCAGATTTTGCAGTTTGGAAACAATTTGAGAAAAAATTTATAAAAGTGGATAAAAAATAATTTTTATTATAACGAGAACATTAGTAAAATTAAATTAAATCAAATCATTTTTTGTCTATGCGACATTTAATATTTTAATCTGATGAGAGAAGCAGCAAAAATTTTTATTTTCGCAGTTCTTTTCAATAATTATAAATATAGATATTCGCTTGATATCTTAGCAAAATTTGTTGAGGAGTAACAGAATTTTCTTTTTTCTTTTTATTAAAAACAAATTTGATTTTAATTCATGTTCTTCTGCAATTTCTGAAATTTGGTTGAATTTGAATGGATATTTTCAGCGAAGTTAGATAACAAGAAGATTACTCTTCGCATGGTTTTAGGGGCTGGGAACACCCTTGTACCATTAATTTCTTCCCATGAACCCCTGCCATAGGAAACTATGAAAGGTTGTGGCGACAGGCCTAGCAAGCCGGCAACGTAAAAAAAGAAGTCGCTCGAGTTACCAATGCTATGCCTCGGACACAGCGGAATCGAAGGTTGACGAACAAGCGTGATAAAGGACTACGGAAAAAGGATACACGATACCGAATTGCCACTATAAATGCAAGTACTTTTGCCGGAAAGGAGGAGGAGGCCGTGGACTTGATGGAAAAGAAGAATCTGGATGTGTTTTGGGTTTGTGAGGTGAGGTACCGAGGAAGTGGGACTAAGAGATTACATAACGACTATGTAATGATCTACAAGGGGAGAGAGGAAGAGAGAAGGCACGGAGTAGCGATCATCATGAAACCGGAACTCTATAGAAATGTAATGGAAACTTTGTTAATAAATGAAAGAATAATTGCGATAACGTTGAAGATGGAAGGAGAAACATTGAGCTTAATCCAAGTGTATGCGCCGCACCAGGGAAGACCAGTTGAGGAAAAAATGGAATTCAGGGAAGTTCTCCAACAGACCTATGACGCGGTGAGAGGAGAAAAGAAAATTATAATGGGGGATATGAACGCTCATGTTGGAACCCGTAGAGAAGGAGAGGAGATGGTACTAGGGATTCATGGAATAGGGGAGAGAAACGTTGATGGGGAGTACCTGATCGACTTTGCGATGAGAAACAACATGGCTGTTATGAATACATTCTTCAAACATGAAGAAAGCAAGAAATGGACGTGGTATAGGTGGAGTGCGGAGGAACAGAGATACACGGAGAAATCAATGATTGACATGATGCTAGCTAGCGATAAGAGGATGTTTGAAGATGTGAAAAGCTTACCCACGATTTCACTAGATTCAGACCATAGAATGGTATTGGGTAAACTGATTTGGAAAAAAAGGAGAAAACCAAGGAAGATAACAAAAGAGAGATACTGTTTGGAAAAGCTGAGGGTGGATGGTGTGGTAGAGCTGTTTAATGAAAAACTCACACAAGAATTCGAAGGGACAGAAGAACAAGAAACGGCGGAGGAGAGTTGGAAGACCTTTAAAACAAGAGTAGATCGAATTGCAAGCGAAATACTAGGAAAGAAAAAAGTCGCTGGGGGTAGGAAAAAGAAGACGGCATGGTGGAATGAGGATGTTAAGAACGCAGTGAAGCTCAAAAACAAAGAATATAGGAAATGGATGAAGACGAGAACGGAAGGGAACAGGATAGAATATGTAAACGCAAGAAACCATGCGGAGGATGTAAAAAGAAGAAGTAAGGACATTACTTGGAGAAGAATAGGAAGAGAACTGAAAGAGGATACGAAGGGCACGGGAAAACTTTTATATGGAATGGCCAAGAGCATGAGAGGAAATAAAGAACCGGAAATGCATACGGTTCTGAATAAGGAGGGAGAACCTCTTCTAGAGGAAGAGGAGGTGACGGAAAGATGGAGCGAGTATTTCGAGGAATTATTGAACGTAGAGGAAGGGGAGGAGGAAATGGATGAAATACCCCTGAGAGTAAGACAAGAACATGAGGAAATTAGAATGATAGAGATAGAGGAAGTGAAAGAAGCAGTTAAGATATTAAAAAATGGGAAAAGTGCAGGATACGATGGACTGAATAATGAACTATTCAAAACAGGAGAGGGAATAACTAAATGGTTGACAAGATTGTTAAACCAAGTATGGAAAGAAAGAAAAATACCAACAGAATGGAGGAAAGCAGTAATCTGTCCGATACATAAGAAGGGAGATAAAAAAATATGCGGAAATTATAGAGGAATAGTATTGTTGGTAGGGGCGAGTAAAATATATGAGAGGATCTTAGAAAAAGGATTGAGGATGGAGGTCGAGGACAAGACTGGAAAATGGCAGCACGGTTTCAGACCAGGAAAAAGTACTGCTGACCTAATAT
>JABUQX010010680.1:122500-124239 GCA_015478945.1 Trachelipus rathkii
CCAACAGACGGAGAGTCAATCCACCTTCCCCGCCTCTAAAAAGTTACCCGATTCAAAACGAGACATCCCCTACCAACGCTGGGGTAGCAAAGTTTAAGCGCGGGAGGAAAGTCAACTGTTAAAGTCCTTATTCTCCCCCACTTTGCCCGACTTCCAATTCGAACCTTTCGGTGCTTGCTAAAGTACCGGAATAAATAAAAGTAATAAAATTGTTGAATCAAATAATGTACGTGATATCGTTAAATAAAATAATAAATTATCATAATAGTGAAATGACTTTATAATAATAATATAATAAAATAATAATAATAATAATAATATTAATAATTAATAATAATAATAATAATAATTAATAATAATAATAATATAATAATAATTTTAATAATAATAATAAATTTTAATAATAATAATAATAATAATAATAATAATAATAATAATAATAATAATAATAATAATAATAATATTTAATAATAATAATAATAATAATAATAATAATAATAATAATAATAATAATAATAATAATAATAATAATAATAATAATAATAATAATAATAATAATAATAATAATAATAATAATAATAATAATAATAATAAAAAATTATTAATTTTAAAATAATGTGGTGAACAAAGAATTTTAAAAATGATGGTCTAGTTGGTGTAAATAGTAATGAAAATTCCATTAATAAAATAATAAAGGTTTTTCTACGTCACTGCTTATGGCCCTGAAAAAAACTGATTTCGTTTTCGACATGGGCGAAATTGAAATTTGAAAATGGAAAAAAAAAATGAAGAATAAGAAAAAGAAAGTTGACAATTGTATTCAAATTTTAATTAATTTTAAAAATCGTAAATGTAGAAAACTTTATTATACAAATAAATTATCTGACATGATGTGGCGTTAGTAATAAATATATAATAATGAAAAAAAAGTGAATAAAAATTTAAGAAAATTGCAAAGGTATTCAAAAATTTAATATTTTAGAGAATAATAATGTTGTAACGCAGGTAATTAATTCTGATAAATACATAAAGGTTTTCTATATATTTTCAGGCCCAGTATTGTATTATTGAATAGGCCTAACGTAGAGCGAGACGGAAGCATACTTCTGGTTTATCTGAAGCTTTCGAGTATGAACGTAATTTTGCACCTCCACGAGAGGTTGCCGTCAAAAGTTCTACCGATAGCCGAGGAATGAAGGAAGGAAAAAATTTTCCTCGCCAAAACGTAGGAAATTTATTGATTGTATATTTAATGTCAAATTAATAACACATAGATAGGTAATAAGCATGTACAGGCAGGGCCCGACTTGGGACGGACGCCTTAATTAGATGTACAAATGATAGAATGGTATATCGCAGCCCAACAAATGGGGCACATTTTAAAGTCCTTGTAAAAATTTATTATTTTGATACATGATTATAATTGTAAATTTTCCACCTCTTTTCAAATTTCCTCTCTAATTAGTTGGTATATTCTATTCAAAAATTTAAAAATTAAATTTAATAAAAAAAATTTATTACCGTAAAAATCGGGCAAACTAGAAACAGAAAATAACAGCATCCGAAAGAAAACGGATTAAAGTGAGAGGCTCATTCTCACTCTCAAAGCTCACAGCTGGTAGAAAATTGCCTGTATATCGTAAAGGTTCCATTCATTCTTGCCCTTTTAACGGAGACTTCACAGGAAAAAAAAAAAGGGGGGCGAAGAGACCTTTTTTAACACATTAAAGATCTCTCTC
>JABUQX010010681.1:0-20000 GCA_015478945.1 Trachelipus rathkii
AGAAGAATGTTGTAATGTCTAAAGTCAAGTGGTTTAAGAATAAATGTGATGTAAATTTTATTAATAGTATCGAATTATCTAGTGCTGATGTGTAGCTTTGATCTTGGATCTATACAGTCTCGTTGTGGATTTAAATGGAAAGCATAAATATTTCGAGTTTAACGAATTCTACCATCACTAAGACAGGCGAGGATAAGAGAGGAGAGTGCATTTTCGTCATTCACAGAAATATTTGTAGGCTGGGAATTAGGAGCTTCTTAATTCATCGACCTGAGAACAAATTATGACAAATGTGTCATATTACGTTGTCGTGTGGTCGTATCCATCAATCTTGAACCATACGGCATCAACATATCATACTAAATCTTATCTAGAACACTAATAGAAAGCTTACTTAAGTAGTATCCCTGACGGCAATCATGGTTAATTTTTTTACATATCATCGACTGAATCAACGACAATACAATCAACATCAACAGAACCAACATCACAATCAACATCGACAGAGTCAACATCAGAATCACCGACGACCAATCAACAGCAGAGAATTCGACTAATCAACGACAATAATGAAACTTCAGCAAGTCCACTACAGGTCCCATCGACAGAGTATGTCAGATCAAAGACGTGACAATCGAACATTCAACAGAAATATAACGACTAACCGCAATAACACAGATCACGAGAGTGCAATCAACATCGCAGAACCACAACGCTAGAATAATCAACGCCCTTGTAATCATGAATTAAGTTTGCCCAAGGCTAAATTTTTGTGCCACATGAAAATGTTAGTAAAAATTGCCCATTGAAAATTTTTTTACATATTATTTTCATTTAATTTTATGAAGAAAATTGTTAATCAATGTATAGAAAGGACACATTCTATTCTAACGGTAATTTATAACAAATTTTAGCTTTTTTATTTTATTTATAGTCTTTATTTAATTATCTAATTAATTCATAGTGGTAAAAAAATATTGATAAATTTGTTATAATCATAGCATTCCTTGAGACATAAGTTTTTATCTTATTTATTTTTTATTTAAATTTTTTTTTATTATATTTATTTTTTTTATTTTATTTTTTTTTTATTGCACATTTTAGTGAATTTTAAATCTATAAAAATAATAACAGTCTATCATGGAAAAATTTAAAAAGTGGACATAAAAAATCTTCAAGTAACAACTAATTTTTATCATATTCATTGAAATTAAATATTAAAAATGTTTAAACAAAACAACAACAACATAAAACAACAAAAACAGATCGTCTTTGGAGCATTGTAATTATTGCTATTATATATATTTTATAATGAAACTTTCAATATGTTAAGTATTTTTAATATAATAATAGGTAGAGAATATTATATATTGAGGTGGATGTTAGGACTTACTTTTCTTACTCATGTTTAGTGCTACATCGGCATTTATTTAGCTTAAAACTAAGATATCTCGATTACCGGATAGCTCAATGTATATATCAATTTGTAGATTTTTATTGAATTGCTAATGTGGTTTATTAAATTATATAAGTCATTAGATAGTATTCAGATATTTATTTTCATTGTAATTCTGTCGATTGTGTATTTTGTGCACTGGTTTGGATTATAGGGTTTTGTTTAAATGCATGAAATAACACGTTTTATATGATTATATTATTGACTGATAGTTATAAAAACTTGATATAAGGTATGGATTTAAGCTATGACACCTAATAATTGTGATAATTAGGATTACCAGTTTTAAGAATAATGATATATTATATTTTTTGTATTCATTTTGTACTTAAATTTTAATTATATATCAAACTTAACGCTACCAAAAAATTCCTAAAATAGTCTATAGTAATTAAATAATACTAGAGCAGACTTAGAAAGGTAACTTAATATTACTAGAAACTCAGCCGTAATGGACGGGAATTCATTATCAATTTCGATATTAGTTTATATATAAATAAATTGTTAGAGCCACGCTTTTAAGTACGTGAAAATTGTGAGCAAGCTGATTGGACAATGGACATAATTATATATTAATATTATTATAGATATATTATAATATAATAGTATAGTATCATTTACTATATACTATTTATGGAACAATACATTCTCCGTCTATCTTATAATATTATAACATATCAAAATATACTATATACTACTAATATATATATATAATATTATATATATATATAATTATAATATATCTATCATTATCTTATATCTTATATCTTATATCTATCTAATATAATATAGTATAAATATACGCCTAGTGTAAAAATATACAGGTACTGTATATTATACTTAATATTAGTAGCTTTGCTTATTGTGTCAAACAATGCCAATAATAAACGCAAATAGTATGCAAATTGTTTAATATAAAAAATTCTAATACAGACATTATTAATGAGTTGTGTTATTAATTTTATATGTTTATATGGACTCAGTTATAAGAATATTAATAGTTATTAATATGGTCTGCATTTAGCATTTAAAAATATATATACTAATCATACTGCATATATAATATATATTAAAATCTACTAAAGTATTATATGTAAATATTCTGTATGAAAGTAATTAAACTTACATATATTATATTAGTAATTAGTATTTTTCGTAGTATTATATATCCTGGATGTATATATATATAATATTATATATATCTAACATATATATATAATTATAATATTATTTATTAATAAATTATAAACTACTATAATTTATATATATAAAGTTAATAATATTTAATTATAGTATATAACTATAAATAATATATAAGATTATGTAAAATATGTCTCAGGTAAACTAGAATAATTAGAATTTGACTCGTCCGAATTTAACGGAGTCAACCTCTTATTAATATCTTATATATACAGTATATATATAATCAATAAGTATATATATAATTATATCTAATCTTGTTATCTATCTATTAGTAAATATTATAAATTACCTTCTTAGATATTAACTCATCGATTATATGGTATTATATATGCTTATCATTCGACCGCGCTTTACATCGAAATACCACTTGATTGAACATCGCGTCTCCTTGTAAACATTAAATTGATACTATTCTTGTCCCTGAAAATTCAATCTGACTCGCGTTTGATGGTCTAGTCAAGCAAAACCTAATCTTGCTGATTCTTGACAGTCGTATAGCACTATACGAATATTTTTGCATAGGAGGTTTGTTGTGCCTATGGCCCGCACTTGATTGTTCTCTATGTTTCTGTTGATTTTTGTCCATGCGCGTCTCGATTCTGCAAGCTCGTTACAAATAATATCTATGACTCAAGCTTACCATATCGAACATGATTCATTACTAGAGCCAAAACGTTCAGTAGGTCTCTGGTCCATTCTTTCGGTAGACCTTAAGCATGAACGATGCTAGAATTCTTTATAATCCTACTTAAAGACATCGCTAAATTTATCTTATCCGAACATGGTTTCTCGTTCATAATTCTCCGAATTCTTCTTTGACTTGAGTTTCAAAATGTTTCAGCCATATCCAATTGGATTTCCCTTCTAATTTAAGATACTGGTTGGTGAAGAGTCTGCCTTTTATTGCGCAAATGAGTTCTTGAGCGGTTGACTGAAGTCGCTAAACTGTATAGGGAATTGACTGTCACGTTGGATGTGAATTCTATCATTCTAAAAAACATTTCTAACCTCAATTCCCTGGTCTACGTTATTTCGTTAAAGCCTCTAACGATAAGCGGCTTATCCTGAGTTACTATCGCGATCGCCTCTCTCATTTCGTCATATTATGTCTATTGCATCAGTTCGACAGAAAGACACCGCATCGTCTCGCCGAAAAAAGGTTTTTTGCAATCCTGTTCATACGTTAAACTGGTCGACTTGCCGTGTACTTTTTGAATACATTAGAATGAAACTGTTTTCCGTGGGAGCATCGTTAGAGTGAGATGAGCATTACTCCAAGGAGTATTGTGAGCATAAACATATCCGAAATTTCTATAATCAAATCAACAAGATACTTATCAAGACTTGGTTTAATTGCTGTGTTTCAAGTATGAACCCATTAGTATTCGCACATCTGGGATGACGCTTCGTAATTAACGCTTAATCTTTCGGAATACAGACATTTATGGCAAATATATTTTTCATACCGAATAGACGAATAAAATCATTCTCCCAATCAAACTCTATATTCTCTCGGAGAAAATTGTTATTAATCTGTTCTTGGTTCTCTTCTCTATGTCTTTAACGGTTTGAAATATGTGTTTTAAAACTCGACTCTCTACTTCTTACTCTCACTCAAATGTCTTCCGACGTTCTAGACTGCCGTCTTACTCTTTATTGAGCAGACCTACACTGTACAACTGAAGACCAAAAAAAGAATTAACAACATTTAGTTGCTACAAATCCTATCAATCCAAAACCCAAATCTGTTATTTTCTTCGACGTTAAGGTTGATTCGATCTTTAAGTTACTTGAGGAAGGGTTCTGAAATGATGGTAATGGACTCCCTGTGGTTCTCCAACTGTGTGATGTTCCTCTTGTTCTCTCGTTCATCATCTCCTCTCTCTTCTCTCTCTCTCTCTCTTCTTCTCTCTCTCTTCTCTCTATCTTCTCTTCTCTTCCCCTTCTATCTCTCTACTCTCTTACTCTCATTTATTTCTTTCCGGTCGTTTCATAACATCAATTGTAGACGGCAATCTTTAATATTTTTAAATCTAAATGCTTCAATTCACGGCTAATTGCTTTCTTCTAAATCTCTTTTTTATTACATTTTTCATATTAAATCATTTTCTATTATATTGTTACCTATTATAATTTATCATCCGATGATGAAGATCACCATTGTCAAGTGCTATCCTTTAATTTGAAGATGTTCCTGACAACCAGATCATCTTGCCCTAATGAACGTAAGCTAAGATGGAATAGTAAGTGTTCATATATAATCTCTGATCGGTTACGAAATTCTCTTATATGTGATTGCAGCTAATGAGATTGGTGTGTTTACATAGACCGCGCAGTAAACTTACCCCGGTATACCACTATCCAGTAACTTCACAGGCATTCACACGCATCATATCTTTGCATCAATAGGAAAGTATTAAACCATACCTAATTTGAGATCAATCAAGATATCCATAACGTCCTAGGAAGCTTGTCTACACTAATTGCTATGTTTTACAGCGTGATCAGCAGGGTAGGTACATGATATATATCTGCATTGTCGTTTTGCTCCAGTGTCTTCCTCATATGCGGGTGACCAGAGATCAGTGAGATTGAGAAAGGAACACTGTTTTACTTCTTCCTTGTCTACAATCATAGCATACTTGCTATAAGCTATCATAAAACGAACAGTTCAAGAACTTGAGTTAGACTGTTTTTTGAGAATTTTCTTTCCATGCGACAGAGTCACGCGCGAATCATCAGAGTTTTGGCACTATTAGACACGGTAGAGGTCCCTTTCGATCATGGATCTCACGGAAAAAGGAGAATAGACTAGACCGAATCAGATTGTTCGAGAGGAGGAAAATAGCTTCCTTCGAACAACGGTTGAAACGTACAATTTTATAGTTTATTACTGTTACATTCGAACATGGCAATTATTCAGTTAAAACATATCGTATATCATCTTCTCATTTCACACAGGATGAGTACTTGTGTGCGGAGTATAGGCACTCTCTTTATTTTTGGCTAATTCTCCCTGTATAGCTAAAAAAATATTCACCCATGGACACTCGCTCTTATACACATCCTTTGTCGAATGCCCTGATCTGGGAAGTACTGGTTCCTATTGAGTAAGGCGTCAGTATGCCGAGCACGTATTATAATTGCTATCCAGAGACCTGATCTCTGCAACGATCCCTAATGTACATTTGAATAAAATTTAATTCATTTTTTGAGATAATCTGCTTTTGGCTAACTATGTAAAACTCGGAGCAATACCAATAACCAGTTCAGTAGATTAAGGGGGCGGTTCCAACAACTGATATCTTTCTCGCGATAGATTATATGCAATAGCGGAAAAGCCTGCTCGTCCAGTTGCCATTTTTCTATTCAATATTGGTCTATAGTTCTATGTTGCCAGTTAACCTATTTGAAATACACAAGTCATGTATTCAGCATGACTGTTGGTCATTTGACTTCTCTGAATTGATTTACTTATGGACCCTATATCATTACCATACGGCTTCAGTGCTATCATCAGTTGCCAGACGTCTGTGTTTCAGGAAGAGATCATCAACAACTGTTGACGTAGAATACCAATTGCATCGCAATGCTTTGTTATGGCTCATTGGAAACCATCCTAGGTAATCCTATATTCAGATTGCAATGTGCTATAGCAACTTGAGAGCAAGTCAAAACTCTATCAAGCGCTTTCTGATTAAATAATGGTTTTCGCCATGACAGATAATGATATATAAATAATTAAATCTTATTTGTTTGTGTATTTTATTATTACTTGGAGCGTATATAAATTATATAGTATATATCTTTTATATGTGTGATATTTTGGTTTAGATGAATCCTCGAACCCTCCAGTCCTAATATTACATATTTAAATTGGTACTATGGCAAGCACATCGTTAATATAGTGTGTTGTTTTCTATTGATCTAGAATAATATATAGATTATTTAATAGCTATAATTACGATATCTATTTTTTGTGGAATATAATACAATTTATTTAAGTTTGTAAAGAGGGATCATGTATATATACATATATTAATTATATTAATATTATATATTAATAATATTAATTAACTATCACTAATTAAAATTAACTATTATATTGCTTACACTTACTTTATATTCTGTGGGATAGATGTAATTATTTGTGTAAATTCGCTAATATACAAATAAAATTGTTTAACCACTTAGTTTCATATTAATGTTGACTCATATACATAGACCTGTATACTTGGTCAATAATTCTTAGCCCTGTATACATAAACTATAATATTTACATTATAGCATAATGTAGGGACAGGATTCATAGGAAAGCTAGTTAAAAATAACGTTTTATTATCATTGTAAGTTATTCCTTAATAAATAATCACTAAGTATCTAATGTATAGATGGGACAGCAGAATAGACATAAAATAACATAAGTGTTTAGATAAATATCTGTAAAATTCAAAAAGCAAATGTTTTAATTAAGAGAGTGTAACCTCAGAGTCAATATAAAGGTAGCGAGAGATTGAAAAACCATCTGAGAATAGAGGTAGAATGAAATTTCTGTGTAGAGAGTAAGATCAGTTATTAGTATTATAGAGCAGTATATATTATAAATATAAATCCATAATAATAAAATAGTAATAATTTGATAGGAAAGATTTTAATATTTATCATATTAAATATAATGAACTCAAAAAAAGTATAATTCGATGATTGGGAAGGTAGATGAACTAAGGAGACTGAAATAATAGTATGACGAATGCGAATTAAAGAAGATATCAGAATAGAGATGTGAAATACAATCTGAAAGGCTTATTTTCAATGTCTAATATACAATCACTACAATTATAACTAATATTTATGAGTATAAAGAATAAAATTTAGAAGTATTAAAGATTACGAGTTTTTAGCTGAGTAGGAAGGGAATATGAATGAAAAGAAACAGAAGATGAATGGTAAGATACTCGAAAATGACTGTAAATAATATGTTAGTCATAAAGGAATACTTATTATAAGTCGACTGTATCATACTAAGCTGCTAGGAAATACAGAACTGAGTAATTTTATTGGAATATGCATATTTTAAATGATTATTATCAATATAGTAATATGAGAAGTGTAATTTATTGAAGGTTATATAGACGATACATTGCAAAATGAAAACCTACTATAATCCTGCTAAGAATATATTATGTAGTTATTTAATATTTAGCATAATAGTAAAATTATTAACAAGCTATAGAGATATATAGTATCGACCGCGTCAATAGATCGAATGTACTTAAAGTATTTATTGTTAATAAGCAAGATAATAAGATGTTTACTGTGTAGGAAGAATAGATGAGAATAATAACCAATTCTCCACCATATTTTATAATATACGCAACATATATATTGAAAATATATATAATACATGCAATACTATACCAAATAATGCAATGAATAAATACAATACATTGAGTCATCTAGGCAATGTGTGACACAAACCTCTAATACATTACTACTTACTACTATAATATTATAATTATACTAGTTTTCTGCATATGATTATTATAATAGCTTGATGCATTTTACCTGTAATAGTACAAATAATAAATATAATTATTTTATAAATATATAAATGATATATTAATATTATATAATAGATTATAAATAAAAAAATAACAAATCAGTCTAAAAAGCTCTCATGCTCTTCATGTGGGAAGATAAAGTAATAATTAATCTAAGCTTAAAGATTACTAAGATATAGCAAAATTAAAAAAATACGGTTGAATATATTTTTAAGAACTTTACAAAAATTGAAGATTATACAACTTATACAAAATATATTAAACTTTAAATAAATTATTGTATTTTTATGGTTTAAATATGTTTGAATGTATAAATGTATAAAAAAATTATATAATTATATATATGAAATATCTAAATCGTAATATAATATTAAAATAATACAAAATATAATATTAGTTAACATAATAAATAAAGTCAGTTTAAAGACATATAATATATATACTTATAATCTATAATATATAATAATCTTATATCTTCTATATCTGCTATTCAATTCTAAATTTACGGTACATATTTAAAATGAAACTCACTTATTGCTTGGAGTTTACTTGGCACAAAAAATAGGTTCCAAGTAAGTTCTCTAATAAATTTTATTTTAATCTTATCATTTTGTTTATGTAAATGAACTTAGAAATTTTCCAGGTAAATTCCATATATGCAGCTAGCCTGATAGCAAGAGAGAGTGGTGTATAATCATGTCAATTACAAATTTATTTACATAATAATGTACAAAACTACAAACTCAATACACTAATTACAAATATTAAATATATTTTTAGATAAAAACTTACTGACAATTGTAATTGTCTGAATCCACAACACAATATACATTATTTATAAACTTTTATTTATTTAAAAAGTCTTGATGAAAATCTATTTGTAATTTATAATAAATAAAATAAATTGACAAATCCGAATTCTCAAAATTCACAGATCTGCTCATGCGGAGATGATATTTTACTACTTCTTTAGATTACTTTTTTAAAATCTGAGCTGAATTAAACCATCATTTGAGAAATAGATCAGAGACCTCCACGAGCTACACTATATATTTCTTATGTTAACAACATGTAGATAATCCCTAAATTCTTAGATAATATAAATACCTATCCTGTAATATATAATAACACATCCAATTTAATATACCCAACTTTAGCATAATCACATTTACATGAGAGAGCATGAATAGGGCAATAATAATAATAACTAATAAAATTAATAATAATAATAATAATAATGTCATTAAACTAAATGAATTTTATTGCAGGGCCATATACGTTATAATAATATAATAATAATCAAACTCATAAGGGAATTAACAAACTAAACAATAAATAGAGTAATGAAAAATACGAAATCAATAAAATATTATATATATATAATAATGAATAAGTATTAATAATCAATGCACATATATAAATAAATGAATAATAAATAATACATAATAATATAATAATAAAAACCGTAATTAAACTTTGACAAGAATAATAATAATAATAATACATACAGGAATACACATAAAATGAGAGGAACAACTAAGAACACCGACGAATAATGAATAATAATATAATGAATAAATAATAATAATAATCGACAAATATATATAATATAATTAAGTAATAATAGCAACTTGGATAAACATTACACTAATCTATCAGATAAATAGTAATAATATATACAACATCCATAAATTAATCGAATTTACATTCACTACTATTACTAATATATACACATTCTCATCACGACTAAACAACTTTATATATTCTATTTGCTCTACTATGCATTAGTCCATCCACTCCCGATCTATACATCTCACTTCCACTATAAAATGATTCCATTAATGAGTGACGTACATTATTATATTAACATATTATTATCACTTATCATTTTTTTTAAAGTGTTATATATTTATTTATTATTCTAATTAATTACACTAAGTATTAACCATTACCTACAGTACTCACTTTATTCCAGTCATCTTCAGTCCATTATTATCCTATTAATGAGTTAATCTATCTACCTTACACTTAATAGGATCACAAATATTATTTTTTATATTATATGATTATATTATATTATTATTATTATTATTATTATTATTATTATAATTTATAAATTTTATTCCAGAATAATAACGAAACAATTTACTTATTTTGATAACATATTACAGATTTTAGAAAATACATTACAATAGTTTTCAACCAACAAACAATAAAACTAAATATATAGCTATGGAGATCATATACAAAAAAATGTTTCGCTCCCTAATATCTGAAAAGGGATTACTAAAGTGCAACACCGCGCGTGGGTTAGCGTAGCTGAGTGAGCGAGTCTATAGACCCGTCACAATTTACAATACCATTACACCATATAATGGTATTAAGTCAGTTAGTCCACTTAGTACTATCATCCGTAGAGCTCAACACATTAAAGATATTTAGAATAATAGAGAGAGGTAATACGGAGGCGCCACTTATCCTCTACATAGTATACATAATTTTAGACCACGAAAATAATGTAAAGAATCACGTTATATAATCTTTCCTATATTCACGATCCTCACTAATTCCACACTTCTATATAATTTCTACTTCCTAGTGTAATCTAGTTAGGGCTTATTTTAAATTGAGGCTCTACCTTCGGATCTCCAGCACCTGTAAAGGGTGCTGAATGCCAACAATGAAATCAACCCTCAATAAAACATATAAAAATGAGAAGATATATAGAGATATTGATATCACCATTACTCATGAAACCTAATATTAAAACATATTCAAGATTTAATAACGGCATCTATATAATATTAGTATATAATATATATAGTAATATTATATATATGATATAATATAGTATATATATATATAATATATGATATATTATATTATTATTAATATATATATTAATATATATGATATATATATAGTATATATATATATATATTTATGAGGTATATATATAGTATATATTTATATATATATATACTATATAATTGTATATATTATTATATATATAATATACTATATATTAATAGTATAGTATTATAATATATATAGTAATATATATATATAATATATCGATATTTAATATATATATATATATATACATATAATATCGAGTTCCGCTATCCCATGCTCATTATGCCTTCTAGTAACTATGACTATGCAACAAATGCTACCTAGTATTCTATTTACCTATAATCCTATTTCTTTTCACAATTATATACACTATCTATCAATCATTTCTCTAAAATTATGCAACTATACAGATACTATCTGAATCTATCCCGCTCGGTCCTACCTGGACCTACTACCAATATTGACTATACCTATATACTTTATCTTAATTCACTAAAAATATTGAAATGTACAGTAACCTTGATTCTTAACATAGAATGAAAATAAAATATAATATATATTATATAATTAATAATAATATATATATAATATATATATTATATTATAATCCGATTATAATTATCTATTATACCTATACGTATATAGATATATATATATATACCTTACATAGGTCAAACATCTCAAGTAATGAATTACTAACCAAATTCTAACTATATACAAAATATATCCAAATAACGAACCAAATGAGACAATAATTATTAGATATAAATAATCATACCAAAACAATCATTCACTTATTATACGGCTTTTGAATAATAGTCTATGCCTTATATTATATATATTTATTATATTATAGTATAATAATATATATATTTATTATTGCAGTTTCATTAATATTATATATTATATATAGTAATTTAATTTAATGTATTATGGAAGGTCACATCTGCATTGTCATAATTTGAACATAAAGTCGAAATTAAATAATATATAAACCCGTCATGTTGAGATACTCATCATTCAATTAAATTGTAACAATGAAAAGATCATAAGGAGAGATTGATCTCGCCGTTCAAAAGCGCCTCTCCGCTTTCCCCGTAAGAGCTGATCAATACCGGATGCAGGGAGCTTTCGCCTTTGACATCGCTCAGATTAATGGCTGCGATCAAATTTCACAAAGTTCAGCTAAAAAGAAGGAGTTCCAGCGAAAGGTGGTAAACGCGCACTGGAAAGTCGCGTGACTACGGTGATTGTCGCCATACGAAAGAGAGAGTATTCTCAACCAGAAGAGGACTTTGTTACTTGGTCTTTACGTTCCATTGAATATCTTACAGTAGCTTTTTAATAAATTCATCGTTTGAAATATGGATTTTAAATTTACAATTCCTCTTATATAATAGGGTGCTTGCTCACAAGAAATAGCCACCAGACTTAGCATTCCTACCCTATACTAATTGGTGAAGCGCCAGAGAAAACACCCAGAATTTCAATCAGCGCCTTCTGAAAACTACAATAATACTAAAAATTCCCAATCAAACACTCGGAGAAAATTGACTCAAGCAAAACGATACATATCGTTAATGAGACTTCAACATTTCTGCAAGTTCTTTGATAGACACTTCATCTTTTTCATCAACTACATCACAGTTCGAAGATTCATCGCTAGACATAGCAGACTTCCTTTTGTTATGATGTCTGTCTCATTTCAAGTTTGATTATGGCATGAACTCAATTTTTGGATCCACTACGAACCTGATTCCTTTGGTTCAATTCTAAAATGGTGGCAGTAATTTCAGTGAAGTTGCTGAAGAAATTTTGCAAATAAAGCGACCTAAATTCAGAAGTCAAACTTCGCCTGTAACATTATAATAACTTCCTTTACGGTATGGATTTCTTTCATCATTTTATATTTGGATTATGGGCTGAAATTCAAATTTTTGATTCCAGCTTACGAAACTTTGATGTCTTTCTGGAAGTCTGCAAAAAAAGAAGAAATCGGAGGCTTCATAAGAAGAAGATTTTTTTCAAAATAACTACACCGCAACTCCAAAGAAATCCATCCCCACCATGTGAAAACCAATGTTCTCTCGTAACTACATAAGAAACGCCTTAACTGGACCTTTCCTTGATTAACGGTTCGATCGATGTGGCTATTTAACTTGTTGAATAACTCAATTGTTCAATATCAACTAATTATGTATGAACATTTTGTAGTTGTTATTGCAGTCTAAATTTGTAATGTTTGCCTTATATCTAAGACGATATAAACCAAAATATAGCTGTGTATTAAATGCTACTCTTTAGTTCTGTATATATATACATTTGTATTTTTATGTATTCAAATATTTGTATATTATGTTTTAAGATCTTCGGATGTAACCAGTTATGCTCGTATTTGAATATTTCTTTAACATTTCATGTAATACTATTTTTTGCTTCAAATGTTTGTATTTCTATCGTTATGTCTTTGACATAATAGATTACGCCACATTGAGAGGATGCTTCACTTTATGTTGGGCTTCGTTGTTATCTGTTATAATATATAACATTACTTTCTTCAACATCGGTTTAGTCGCTGGAAGCAATGTATCACGTCCTGATTATTATACTTTGTTAAAATTTAATCTTATGTTCGTACTATTGCTGAATTTGCCGCGACAAAATTTTAGCATAAGTCGAAATGAAATAAAATAAGTTCCTGATACCCGTCCTTTTGAGATACCCTTCAGTCAGATTAAATTAACAGCTCAAGATACTCTCTCTGCAGCAATCCTCTCAAATTAAAAACGCAAGCTTTCGGCTAAGAAGAAGATAAATTTCCAAGGAAGGGCCTGCGGACTCGAATTTTCGATCGTCAAATTTTTCGACTACAAAAAGAGTCAGTGCAATGTGGGGTAAACAGCGCTGGATAAGCCGTGAACTCCAATGTCGCCTTACGAAGAAAGAGTATCTTTAAAAGAAGGGACTTTATGTAAGTCTTCTTGTACTGCTTAATTTGAATATCTTTACTTATGTTAAGTAAATACGGTCATGTTTCAAAAATATGGATCTCTAACATTACCATCATTATCTATATAGGGTGCTTGCTCACGAAAGAAGCCACCAGTCTAAAGTAATACCGCTATATATATATATTATATTATTAATATATATAATGTATATATATATATAATTATATATAATATATATAATATATATATTTATTATATATATAAATAAATATATATATATATATATATATATATATATAGATTATTATATATATAGTATATATATATATATATTATATTATATATATATATTTATATATAATAATATATATAATAGTAATTAATAGTATTATATAATATATATATAATATAATAAGTATATATAATAAGTCAAGTGGGGTAGTGGTATAGTATATAGTGTTATATATATAATAATAATTATTAATATAATATACATATATAAGTAATATGTATATAGTACGAAGATATAGAGTATATATTATAGGTTGATATGTAGGTAGTAGTAGTTATATATTATATACGTAGTATATAGGTAGTATATATGAATATATATATATATATACATAGATATATAGTATGATATAATTATATATATATATATAATAGATATATATATATATATATACTATATAATATATATAATATATAATATTATATATATATAAAGATATATTATATGCATCTCATGACATGAACAGTTTTAATGTTTATTTCTTAGAGGTAAATTTCTTAATAAAATCAAAAAATTTAATATTTTGAATTTACTTGTAATAAACTACAAAACAAAATCAGCTTTTTCTTTACATAGTAAATAATAAAGATAAATTAAAAAAAAAAAAGAAAAACCTCTATTTTTTTTTAAATAAACTGCAGAAATATTAATATAATATTATATATATATATATATATATATATATATATATATATATATATAATATATATAGTATAAGTATATAGTAGTATATATATAACTATACATGGATATAGTAGTTAGTTATATATATACTATTATATTCCTCATGACAAAGGAGCGCGGATGCGTATGTCGTTGAAGTATGGATGCGGATGCGGATGTTTCCAGAGATTTGGTTGTGGATACGGGATGTCATTTAAATGCAGATGTCAGGCGGACTAACCCGGATGCGGATTCACATCCTCAATATTAAATGATATATAGTATTAATAATAATATATAAATATAATATAAGTATATAATATAATAAGTATATATATATATATATATATATATATATGTATATATATGATTATATATATAAGTGCGTCAGTGAGTGTTTGTGGTGAGTTATTTACATTGTTCTTCTTTATGCCACTCCACTAGTTGTTATTGAAGTTCTTTTTGGGACTTTAACGCCGGTAATGACTTCATTTTAGTTGTTAAGTACCTAAATACCTGACAGGGTACTCGCTTAATTGCAAGGGGAATCGAAGATGCTTCTTCTACTGTTCATTTTCTTCTTCTTGCATGTTGGTGCAAATTTACTACATAGTAGTATAGTGTCTGATCCATTTCTAATTATATCTCTAATATATATATCTATATATATTATATCTATATAAGGCTTTTGTTAAGATGGTCGATTGATAAAATGCTTATTAAGCTTAATGTTCTTCTAAAGGCAAACTAACTATTTGTGCTGACTTCTTTATCTCTACTATATATCTCTTTAGTTATTCCTGTATATATTATTTTTTTATGTTGAAGTTCGGTGGCTGTAAGGGCTATACGCGTTGTGAGCTCTTGGTTAAAATCATCTTTTAACCTTAAAGTATATTGGGGTTATTTAAATAAAGAGATACATAATAGAACCTTTTATTGATTACCAACAGTTACTAACAGACAAAATGTGAGTGAGTTTTAATACATATGGAAAGGGTTTAACATTTCAGTGTAAATAAAGTCGTAGTGTTAGAGAAAAAAAAATTTAAGAAGAAAATATTTCTCGTGCCTGCCATTTGTCTTTTCGTCAGTGTGTGAGTCTAAATGTCACGGAGGTTACCCTAAGCTTATTCTTATATGTAGCATTTTAAGAAACGCTTATTTCCTAAGCAGTACAATACTAATAGTATATATAAAAAATATATCATAAAATAAATGTTGTATAATAATTAATCATATACTGTATATAAATGTTATATTTAACATCAATTATAAACTATATTTTAAGTGTTACAAAATATGCAATATATATTTAATGCATCTAAGAGTTCTGGACTGATCTTAAAAGCCCATTTTCTCTAATTCACTGGAAATAAAGAAGGTCAAACTTTTATAAAAAAAATGTATTTAAACAATCACTATATAATCGCTGCCCTGGAGTTATATGCAAAAATATTTTAATAATTTTTATTATACATAAACGTCTTGCTAACCTGCAGCCAAATTCAGTTTTCACACTCGAAATATCAATTTTTATTTTGAAAGTCGTGCTTAAATAAAGAATTTGCGCGTAATTTTATTATATTGTTCATTGTAATCTAAGCCTTGATAATGGGTTTGTTAGATTTTGAAAATAAAATATTTAGATTTAATTTCTGTCTACAGCCTTTATATATATATATATATATATAGCAATAATATATATATATATATATATATATATATATATATATATAACTATATATATATATACATATATATATATATATATATAACTGCTGTATATTCTTTCTTAACAACATATATATATATATATATATATACATATGTATGTCTTTATAAGATGTTGACTCCAGGAACGAGTAATAAAAGAAATGTAACATCATTAATGATTTGAGGTTAAATACATTAGTTAATACTGGATTTTCAAATGTATTTTAACATCTATTATAAGAAATTAAAAGAAGTTAAAAATTTTTTGTGCTTTACACCTATAGTCTTATAAAAATGATTAAGCTTAGGCAATTTATTTAAGTACATCAAGCCTTCGAGTGAAACGTTTGAGTGATCTTATACATGGTTAGATTCTTCAGCCATTACACATCAAAATTGATATTTGATATTATATATTTTATGTTTGACCAGGGTTGGGGCCTTCGGCCCTCTATATTGCCCCGTCCCCATAGGCAGGAGTGCCCCACTCTCGCAAGCTCAGAGTTTTTAATAAAAATACTCGCAAATTACTAATGTAATCGCAGGACTTGACATACTATGGAAATAGTTTATGAATTATAAAAAAAAAAATTAAATTCTATTTCTTATAGAGAGAACTCATAATAATAATAATAATAATAATAATAATAATAATAATAAGCAAATAATAATAATAATAATAATAATAATAATAATAATAATAATAATAATAATATTAATAATAATAATAATAATAATAATAATAATAATAATAATAATAATAATAATAATAATAATAATATGTAATAATAAAAATCTTTGTTAATTTTACTTAAAAATTAAAAATGCAAATAAAGCTAATAAATAATCAATTGCAGAAAAAGAGGTAGGGCTCGAAATTCGTGGTTTAAATTTTTAAATATATTTTTTGATTTTTTAATTAAATTTTCTATAATTTCTAAAAATTAAGGAGGAACTAATTTGTTTTGTCGCTTTTATGCTAATATATATATATATATATATATATATATATATATATATATATATATATAAGTTTAGCAGTGTTTGGAGACAAAATTTGGAGGCTAATGGGCTGCGGTGCTCCTTATAGGATAGCGATATCAACTTTTCGTCTGACCATATTGTATATTTTTCCCATCGAGTCCGATTTTGGGATCTAAGATCCAAAAACTTCAGCGTGCGACCCCGTTTTGGGGTTCGAAACCCTTGTAAGCCCCGCCCCATTTTACTTTCCCCATTTTAGTAAGATTGCGTTATCGTATCCTCCACAAACTTGCTACCCCAGCTGCCGGTGGTGTCGCCTACCTTGTCCCGAGTTTTCGCGCCGCTAAGCCCAATGTGTGATGGGGCTAAGCCCCAAAACTTGGAAATCCTTGTAAATAGATGAAAATTGGCGAGTACAAAGAAGAGGATGAATGAATTAGAGTACTGAGTCTAAGCTAAATGCCGGAGCAAATGAGCCGGTGCGGTACCGGTGCGATGCCGATTTAGAAAACATGTACTTAACACTATAATGTCGGTGTTATTATATATGTTTTTAGGGACGTAGATTTCTATTTTGAGGGTTTCAGAACCCTCAAAGGTGCCTGAGAACCACCCTGGAGGGGGTTCCTAATTGAAAAACATAGAGTGTTTGCCAGAGGAAGATGGAGGACGGAATAAGAAGAAGGTAAAGAAGTCTTATATGTCGGAGTAAATGAGTGATGATTGTAGGTGGTTGGATGGATGATAGTCGGTTGATTAAGCGGATGTATGTATAGTGGTGAATGTGTTGGAAATCGACCGGTTGGGAGACCGAAGAAAAAGTGGATCGAGTCAGTAAAGGAATGCCTGGAGGAGAGGAATGTGAGTTTGGCAGAGGTGAGAAGAAAGGTTACAGAATAGGAGTGAATGGCGGAGTTTTGTGAGGGGATATGGTTGGAGACCACCTGGTCCAAGGGATAAACCCTATATTGACGAGATGCCACAGTGAAGGGTCGTCGCAGTACCGTGAAGCCCTAGGATGGATTTTCTGTGAGCGGCGAGTTCTCACTTAAATGTATAAAGGGGGGCGGTAAGGCTGGGCTTTCTTTTCAACTTGCGTCATATTCTTCTACTACTTTTCTCTTTCCAGTGCATGCTGCGCACCTTACCACCAATGTATTGGAGAGAAGGTGGGTGATGATGGTGATGATATATATATATATATCATATATATAATATATAATATATATATATATTATATATATATATATATTATATATATATATATATATATATATTATATATATATTATATATATATATATTATATATTATATATATATATATATATATATATATATATATATATATATAATCCGCCGAAATATTCTTCTGTAGCTTTCATGGACGCAAAGGATGCTCTTATGTGCTATATTTTTACTGTCCAATAGCTTTGACAGGAACGGAACTCAAATTTGTGCCATGTTTGATACATGAAAATCAGTATCACCATAAGTTATTTCGGAAACAATTAAATTATATTCCCAACAAAATAAAACTGTAATAAAATTTTTAACTAAATCATAGTATCTTTAAAGTGCTAAAAGTTCATTTTTTATTTTTATAAAAATAAAACCAAAAATTAAAACAAAACAAATAATAAAAAAATTAATAACTAAGTTAAATAAGAAGTGGGTATTTTTCAAGCAATGTTGCTGATTTATGTGTATCCTAATTAAAGTTTATATTTTTATCTTAAATTATAGGGTAAGCAACAGAACTGCTTAAGGCACATTGAAAGCCCAACACTCCTCATAAAGGATGCCCAGAAAATATTCTTTCAAGAACAAGTTTCTACTCTCTTCCAAGTTCAGGTGGGTTGAATCCTTTAAGTTACA
Source organism: Trachelipus rathkii (assembly GCA_015478945.1). Taxonomy (NCBI): domain Eukaryota; kingdom Metazoa; phylum Arthropoda; class Malacostraca; order Isopoda; family Trachelipodidae; genus Trachelipus; species Trachelipus rathkii. Next base: position 19,559 of record JABUQX010010681.1, read on the forward strand.
ATTCAATGGAAATCTTTCAATATCCTATTAAATCTATTTGATTAGGCAAAATACTATTATAGCTTGATTTTATCTATTACTAAGTCGGTCCTTTTATAACAAAGCTAAAAGTAACGGAGTAATGGAACTTCCGTTAATTTAAATTAACGAGAGAGAGAGAGAGAGAGAGAGAGAGAGAGAGAGAGGAGAGGAGGAGAGAGAGAGGAGAGAGAGAGAGGAGAGGGAGGGAGAGAGAGAGAGAGAGAGAGAGGTTAGCCTAATCTTTACAGGTTTTTACTAGACGTTAAGGACAGAATAGAATAGTTAGGCTAAGTTAGGTTAGGTTAGTTAGGTTGGTTAAGTTAGTTAGGTTATGTTAGATTACATTAAGTTAGGGTAGATTAGCAGCAAAGTATACATATAGTATTTGAACAAGATTTTCGAATTTTTCATAATGATTTTA
>JABUQX010010681.1:22500-45776 GCA_015478945.1 Trachelipus rathkii
TCTTCAAACCGACAAAATGCTCTTGGCCCCTTGTGACAACTTTGGCGTGGAAAAAGACTGGAAATAAAACTCTTATCCGACTTATTTTCTCAAGAAAAGCCAGGAATTTACGTTGTGTCTAGTGACAATAGTGATCGTATTGTACTAATATATATATATATATATATATATATATATTTTTATATATACTATTATATAATACTATATATACTATATCATAATTATATATATACTATATATATATTATATATATATATATATATAATATTATATTGATATAGTATATAATATATATCATGTGTGTGTGTGTGGTGTGTGTATCCTTCTCACCACATCACCTCAATCCCTAGATTGGAAATACCAATAATAATACCATATTTGTATGGTTTCTGACCAAGTGGTAAAGTGTAAGGATATTGAGGCCCGATAGCAAGCCCTGCTTCAACGCAACGCAGTCTGAGTTCTGGCCACCGCGGGCGTGGGTTCGCATCCTAAATACCCTAATCACGGCGGCCACTCCAATGCGAGAGCACTGAGAAGAGCTATTGTACTGTGAATAGATTGCTCTGTTGTATGTGTTGGCTATTTATTATTATTACTGTTATTTATTATTATTATTAATTATTATTATTATTATTATTATTATTATATTATTATTATTATATTAATTTTATTATTATTATTATTATTATTTAATAAGGATATTTAATTTTTTTTTTTTTCTAATGTTTTTTCATTTTTATATTTTTATTTTCGATTATTATTATAATTTATGAGTATCTTTTATTTAAAAAAAAACTCCCCCCCGGACCCGCGAGCTTGCGAGCGGGGCACCCCGCTCTGGGGGACGTGGGGGGATAATATAGAGGGGGGGGGGCCGAAGGCCCCACCCGGATCAAAACCATCCCACAACCTATAAACCCACCTATCAAATCTGATCCAAAAATTTTAAATAATTTCCTTTGTTAATAGATTCCTCTGATTCGTTGTGACCTATCATAGGAAGCTCTTGTTTACATAAGTAGCAAATTGAGTCAATAAGTCTTTTAAAAATCTCTATTTTTTTTAAACATTTTCGTTATGTTGATTTATATCTGGCAAACGCTGAGAGTCAATCATAACTTCAATTCGGGTATCTATCCTCATTCATCCTCATCATATGTCCGTACCATCGCAGCAGTCCCTTTTCAATAAACCTCAGTATACTCTCCACCCTCAGCTCCTCTCTTATATAATCATTTCTATCCCTCCTCGTAACTCCCTTCATGGATCTCAACACCCTCATCTCACACGCTTGTATCTTACCACTAGTTTTTGTGGTCAAAGCCAACGCTTCGTGACCGTACGTTAGCATAGGTCGTAGTATACACATGTATATTATTATTTTCACCTTTCGAGAGACATTTCTGTCTCGTATTAACGGACATAGCGTTCTTAATTCATTATTAAACTTTTCCATTCTATGTTAATAACATTTCCCGCCCCAAAACAAATTCCAAGATATTTTAACTGATCAACCTGCTTCAATTCCTGATCCTTCACTCTAATATTCATTTCCTCCTCCTCTTTACTTAGCATCACCTTCGTTTTCTCCCCATTTATCCTCATTCCTCTCTCCCTCAACTCTTCATCCCACACTACAATAAATCTCTTGCAGAGCATCCCTTGATTTCGCCACCAACGTAAGATCTTCTGTGTATCCAAGGACAGTTCCCTCCACTAGTCTCCCGACCATTTTTCCATAATAATCCATGAACAGTATAAACAAAATCGGGGAGAGAACAATACCCTGCATCACCCCCGTGTCAACCTCAAACCAATCTCCATCGTCCATCTGGGTCTTCACTTTGCATAAACTATTCGTAAAAGTATTCTCTAGTGCTCTTCTCAGTTATTCCTGTATCCCATACTTTCTCTTTCCAAGTATATTCCACAGGACCCCCCTCGGTACACGGTCAAAAGCCTTCTCCAGGTCTACAAATGCCAAATACATCTTTCGGCTAAATTCCCACCCTTTTCACACACATATATATATATATATATATATATATATATATATATATAGTTATATATATATATATATATATATATATATATATATATAAAGATATAGGTATATATATATATATATATATATATATATATATAGTATATATATATATAGGTGGGATGGCAGGAAATGGTGTTAGAATGATGGAAAATGGAGATGAGTGGAGTGTGGGTCTCTACCTATTATATGCGGATGATTTGGTCTCGTGTGTTATGAATCTGAAGAGAGTTTGAGAGGACTGTTGTAGAGAGATTTGGCAGGGCATGTAAAAGGAGGGTTTGAATAAACGGTGATAAGAGTAAGGTTATGCCAAAGAGGAGGACAGTCCTCAGTGTGAAGTTATGTTAGATGGTGAGCAGCTGAGCAAGTGTCAGAGTTTAAATATTTAGGGTATGTGTTGGATGAGAAGGAAACGGATGATGCAGAGTGTAGTAGAAAGTGAATGGCAGGAAGGTTGCTGGTGCAATTAAATCGTTGGTGAATGTAAAGGGACTAGTCTTGAGTGCGCTAGAGGGTATGTTGTTACCAGTGTTATTGTGCATGGTAGTGAGACTATGGTCTGGAATAAGAAGCAGGAATGTTAAATGAGGCATGAACGTATTAGAGAGATGTGGTGTGGAGAAAATAAATGAAAGTATGTTGATGGTTTGGTCATGTGGAGATAATGAAGAGATGATAGTGAGAGTGTGTTGTTTGATGGTGCGAGAAGAAATAGGAAGCGATTGAGTCGGCAAAGGGAAATGTGAGCTTGGTGAGGCGAGAAGAAAGGTGTATAATGTGAGTGAATGTAAAAGTGGTCGTGGCTCACTTGGGCCAAGGGATGAACTCACACTGACGATCTTTTGTCATAGTGGGTCCATCGCTGTCCCATGGAGCTTTAGGGTGGATTTTCGGACTGCGATGAGTTCGCTAATTAATGGAGTACCGATAGCGGTAAAGCTGGGCTTTCTTTCGACTTATGTCATGCTCTTCTTATTGCTTTTCTTTCCGATGCTCGTCACGCACCTTACTCCCATTCTTGGGAAAATAAAGAGGATAAAGAAAGAAAGAAAGAATATATATATATATATATATATATATATATATATATATATATATATAGATATATAGTATATATATATATATATATATATATATATATATATATATATATATATATATATATATATATATATATATATCATTCACCTCTCTTTCCCCAAAATTGGGGGTAAGGTGTCACATTCACCGAAAAAAGAAAAGTAGTAGAAGAATATGACACAAGTCGAAAAAGAAAGTCCAGCCTTACTCCTCCCCCCTCACCTATTAGTCAGAACTCTTAGCAGTCAGAAAATCCACCCTAGAGCTTCAAGGGACTGCGACGGATCCTCACTGTGGCATCTCGTCCATGTGGGTTCATCCTTTGGCCCAAGTGGGCCACAACCATACCCTCACAAAACTCCGCCATTCATATCTTATTATGCACCTTTCTTCACGCCCTGTCAAACTCACATTTCCCTCCAGGCATTCCCTTACCGGGACTCAATTCACTTTTTCTTCAGTCTCCCAGCCAGCTGATTCCCAACCACTCCCCACTATACAACCGCTTAACCAACCGACTATCATCCATCCTTCTAACATGGTCACCATTTCAATATAATTTCATTTATTCTCTCATTTATCCCTTTCTTTCACACCACACAAACTCTCTAATACGTTCATTCTTCATTTTATCACCTCTTCTCACCTAGCATGCCTCTAATATATATATATATATATATATATATATATATATATATATATATATATATATATATATATATATATATATTTATATATATATATATATATATATATATATATATAGCAGTATATATATATATATATATATATATATTATAAAGATAGATATATATATATATATATATATATATATATATATATATATATATATATATTATATATATATATATATATATATATATATATATATATATATATATATATATATATATATATATATATATATATATATATATATATATATATATATATATATATGGTGAAGCCACATAAAAAATGTTGTCACAGTCGAGTAAAAAATTTAATCTTATTGCAAAATGTGGCGAATCTTTATAATTCATTTTTAACTATATAGTAGTGATGGGACGATTATTCTCAATCGTCATCATCAATTTTCTGCCGATTATTTTGCCGATTAAGTGAGGAAATATTACACCAGAAACTGGAGAAAGATTATGTTTCTGCATCATAATTTAAGAGCTCTAAATTTAAAGTACTAGAATTTTTTATGTCTGTCCATGTAAGCACATATTGAAATTTTTTAAAATCAATGTTTTGAAGATACTTACTCTATATTAAAATTACATAAAATATTAAATTGAAATATAAATAGCATGAATGATTTTAATATTAATAAATCAATAAATATTACACTGGTCTACAAAAAAAAAAAAAAAAAAAAATTTCTGCCATGGACTTTTCCAGTTGTTTTATAATAATTCGAGGGTGCTGATTACAAATCTGATCTTAGATTTGTTCTATCACATCCCATTTCTATGCAATCGGCAAACCCCATTTTCATGGATTTTACCCGAAATTAACACTTTGTCACTGATGACTGCAAATTGTTGCGAGTCAGTGACTGCCTTAGTGATAAAAGATGGTGTTGTATTTGGACAATAGTGTGTTTATTAATATCATTTTCTGTACATTTCACAATTTATTACATTATTAAATATTACAATTATTTTATGTACATATCGCAATTTACGTAGTATTTTTCATTTGCAGTTGTGATCTAACAATGGCGTAATGACACACATCTTCTACATTTGTGGGAGCCACTTTGCAAGATCAAAGGCGCAACATTAATACCTTGTCAGAAAGGGCGTATCTTGGTTACTTTAAAGTAGGACTGGGAGACCAAGACAAATATTGGTCTCCTCACAGTGTGCAAAACGTGTGTTGAAACTTTGTGATCATGGTCTAAAGAAAAGAATGCCAAGCTGAGATTTGGTGTGCCAATGATTTGGAGAGAACCAACAAACCATTTGGATGACAGCTACTTCTGCCTGCCAATATAAAAGGTGTCAATAAGATAAACAAACACCACTTACAATACCCAAATGTCCCATCTGCCAGACGACCAGTGAACACTGAGGAAATACCTGTGCCTGTATTTACTGAGCCAACGGAGATTGATCTTCTACAGATGATGAGGATGAGGCTCTGACCGAATATACGCCATCTATTGCAGATTCTGATACAATTGCTGTTTAGTCAGCCTGAATTAAACGATCTGGTAAGAGATTTGTATTTACCAAAGCAGTCTGCTGAATTGTTGGCTTCCAGGCTGAAAGAGAAAAGAATACTCAGACCTAGAACTAATGTCTCCTTTTATCGTAACAGAAAAGCAGCTCTGCGAAAGTACTTCCATTCAGATGGTCAACTTGTTTATTGTAAATTGTAATGATGTTGAAGGTATCCTTCTCAATATAAGACTGCTCGCATATGATTCAAGTGAATGGAGACTTTTCATTGACAGTAATAAAAAAAAGTTTGAAATATGCGTTGCTGCAAAACAGAAATATATATGGTTCAATCCCAATAAGACACTCTGTACATATAAAAGAAGAGTATGCTAACATCAAGAAAATTCTGGATAGATTGCAACACTATCTTCATAGATGGTTAATTTGTGTGTTTTTTTTTTTTTAGTTGTCACCACCACTCACGGGCAGAGCCCTATTCAGGGAGGGGGTGTTGCACGCTAAAATTTCATCCGCTAGCGCAAATTATGCAGATGAGCACAGACGCAGGCTTTAAAGTGAGGGAGATTAAATTCAACAGGGAACACAGAAGATGGAAGAGAATTCCACAGGTGGCAGGAAAGAAGGGAAGCACCAGCGAACTAGCCTGGAGTTGTTACCAATATCTACAGAAAACTCGTGCGCAGACACAGCACCCCTTGTGCTACGAGGGCGTCGTAAAGGTGGTGGTACGCGAGTGGTAAGTTCCCTCGAACACCTGCCACTGCGGTACCTATAGAAAAGAGATAAAGTACCAACATCGCGCCGCAAAGATAGAGGGTCAAGTGAACTGGAAAGTACAGAACAGTTTATAAGCCTTTTGGCTTTTGACTCGACCCTGTCAAATAGTCGGGTGATTAATTTTCTGCTGAAGCAGCAAGGAGGTTACACCAAATACCCTTGTTTCCTGTTCTACTGGGACGGTAGGGCTACATTAGAACACTGAGTGACAAAGATCTGGCCACTAAGAATCAGTTTGACGCCTGGTGACAAGAACATCAAGAATGAGCCTCTGGTTGATAGGGATAAAATTGTATTTCCCCCACCGCACATAAAACTTAGGTTAATGAAGCAATTCGTCAAAGCTCTTGATCACACTGGAGACTGCTTAAGCTATATTTTTTAAATCTTTCCAAGTCTCAGTGGCGAGGAGAAAAAGGCAGGAATATTTGATGGCCCTCAAATAAGAAAACTCATCAGTGATCCACACTGTTTGTTACAGCAAACAACAATGACTGTGGCAGAGGCTAGAGCTTGGAACGCATTCTCTGATGTGGTACGGAATTTCCTTGGGAACAGGAAAGAGGACAACTACCGAGAGATTGTGGAGGAGCTGCTCCTGAGTTTCCAAGCACTTGGATGTAGAATGAGCATCAAAGTTCACTACTTACATAGTCACTTGGAAGACTTTCCAGAGAACTTGGGTCACGAAAGCGAAGAACAAGGTGAACGCTTTCATCAAGACATTTAATTTATGGAAGAACGCTACCAAGCCCTATGGGACACCAACATGATGGCAGATTACTGCTGGTCCTCGATGAGAGCCATTCCACAAGCTGTACATCGGAGATCGTCAAAGAAGAGGTCGTTTATGCAAATGCAAATGTAACATCACTATTGTCAATTTACATTTTTGTACATATTTTCCTTAATATCACATGTCACTTCTAAAAGGGTAATAAGCATTCACTCACATTTATATGCATTCACTATTACAACTTTCTGCTACGAATCATTAAATGTATTTTTCATTATTATTGTATATTGTATCTTGCCTTATTCTTATCTTTAAGTCTGTTCAGATATTCAAAAAATGATCATAAATTTGCTGTTTATTTGAAACTGCAATAAGTGATATCTCAAAAACCTGCTGTGATAGACAAAAACCGATTACAGATTTGGAATCAGCACCCTAGAATTACCTTAAAACCGTTGGAAAACCTTATGCCAGAAAAATGTTGTTGACCAGTGTTATTAATTTATTATTATATAGAAATTAGAAACAAACCCAAGATGTTAATGAATAACAGGAAAACTTTCTATGTATTAATGCGGTTCTTAAAGTATTTACACATTTAAATAAGAATGAAGTGAACACAATTTAATTCTTCCTTATTATAAATTTGTTAAATTTTTAAAATATACTTTCCAATTAATCGTCATCGTCAAAAATTCTTAATCGTCCCATCACTACTACATAGACAAAAATATATAATGGTAGCTACACATAGTAGAGCATACCCTGGGGTAATTTATAAGTGGGGGTAAATTATATTTGGGATTAGCCACGGGGTCCTCCCACCCCCGAAACATTTTGAATTGCTATAGATTTCTTCTAGTACATTGTATGGTCAAAACTCATAGGAGAGATATTGTAGCACTCCTTAATCTCTATCCAAAATCACAAGTTACATTTCTCTATCTTAAATACATCCAGACTTATGGCATTTTTAAAAAAGGGCGCTTCTTAAAAAAAAAAAAAAAATGGGGGGCCAATAGCAATGCCCCAAGGGGAATTTCGAAAAGCAGAAATCATTTTCAGTTTTCACCAAAAACTACCTTAGCATGCCAAGTTTCAAAAAATTCTGAGACGGGGTGGTTAAAAGTGTTTAATGATTTGTCAAAGAATTCACCTTTACCTGATTTAATTAAACAAAACAAAAAAATAATCCTTTCAAATATATATATATATATATATATATATATATATATATTTATATATATAGTTATATATATATATATATATATATATATATATATATATATATATATATATATATATATATATATATATATATATATATATATATATATATATATATATATATATATATATATATATATATATATATATTATAAAAAAAAAATAGAATTATATATATATATATATATATATATATATATATATATATATATATATATAGTATATATATATATATATATATATATATATATATATATATATATATATAGTTATATATATATATATATATATATATATATATATATATATATATATATATATATATATATATATATATATATATATATATATATATATATATATATATATATATATATATATATATATATAAAAATATTTATATATATATAAATATATCAAGAACTCTGAGCACAAACTTGATTTCAACATCCTTGTTGTAATGCTTTTAATTCCATAATGGGGTTTTTTGGCCCACCGAAAACTTCCTTATCTGAAATTACAAATATTAATTTTAAGCAATCTTGTTGTAAATCTAAAATAAATATGAAAATCTTAATGCATTTTAAGTAATTCGGGAAGATGTTCAAAATAAGTTGACTGTCACCATTTGGCAAAAAAAGTAACCCACCCTGAATGCAAACCCTTGATATAACCTAAGGTTATATGTGTTCTTGCTGTACTGAGTAAATGATGTAAAATATGCAATCACCAATTAGGTTGCAGGAACACATCAAATTCTTCATGTTCTCATGAGAAGAATATTAGCTAAATATGATCTAAACCATTAGATTCTATTCTCCCTCTCTCTTCCTTAATAAATTGACAAAGTACAGAGAATAACAAGGTAATAATAAAAAAATGGGAACTTCAAAATATTCTTTAAGTATGACGAAAGGAAATTGTCAGGTACAAAGAACAAAGTATACAATTCATCTGTGATAATAGAATAATAGTAAACAAGAGACACTCGTTTGGGGGTTGCTGGTCCCTCGTCGTGTGCATCATCAGGTGTCGGATAGAGGGCTACTCCTACCATTGGCAGAAGTGGCCTTGGCGAGCGGACCAAAACCAGCAGGTAAGCTCAGTTGCCTTAATGTGGCAATCTCACTTCTGGGATCGGGTGCAGTAAGCTAATCATTCCCACATATTAAATAAACTAAGTGATTACCGAAACTGGAGTTCTAATAAATCGCACTGATCTTTTAACATCGAACCCAGGTATGAAAACGCGGACTAGAATTGGACTTTGGAATATGAGAACTATATAAGCCATCGAGGTTGTAGCAAGTGAGGGGGGAGACAGGGTTATTCTGTGGAGTTGATGGAATTCAGTAAGGTTAAGGTGAGGTGAACTGGAATGGGTCAAGTGTGGTTGGTCCAAGAGAAAAGTTTCTATACTCGGGGAGAAAAGCACAGTGAGGAGTGGGATCTGTCATAAATGGAGAAACGTGTGACAGTATGATGGAGGAAGAGACGGTGTCCACGAGAATAATCAGTGTAACGTTAAGGATGAGAGCAAAACCGGTGCCCGTTGTACCATGTCTGAACTCCTACTGAAATTTAGGGAAGAAAAATCAAAGGACCTCTATGACAGGCTGAGAGAAGCGATTGTGAGAGAAATAAAGAGACGCGATATTATGGGGGACTTCAACGAAAAAGTTGAAGCAGATAATACAAACAATTCAAGAAAAATGATGAAACGTGGAGTCTGTGAAAGAAAGAGATATGGAGAATACTTGTTTTGAAGAAGCGTTTGCTTTGGTGATAGGAGTAACGATGTTCCCACATAATTTGTGTCACAAGGTGAATTGGGTATCATCAAACGATAGAACACAAAATCAGATATGTAATTTTGTGATAAAATGGGGGACGGATGTGAGATAGAAAGGGGGCGGACATGCAAGCAATCACTATTTGATTTTGGCTGAGATTAAGATTAAATAAAACAAAAAAAAAAAAAAAAAAAAAAAAAAACAGAAAAGAGATAGGAGATTCGAGGCAGGGAGACTTAAAAGACTAGAAGTAGTGGAAAAGGTTAAGGTGAACCTTAGAAACAAATTTGAACTGGTGCATGAGGAAGCACAGGGACTGAGAAGAGGCGAAATAGTGGAAGTGAGATGGTTTTAAATAGACCCATTTTGAGACTACGACAAAACACTGGGTTATGTGAGGAAAGAGAAATTGGGTTTAAGAGAAAACCTGGAATATGATAGAGAAGAAAGTTAAATCAATAATTAAACAAGTGGCCGTAGCTGGGGGAAAGTAGAAATATGATAAGAGTTATGACAGGAAAAAAGCAAAAGATGCCAAGAGAGGGGCTAGGAGAGATTGAAAAAAAAGATGGATAAAGGAAATTGCTGGAAAGGTAGCAAGAATTAGCCCAATTAGATAAGAAAGGAGTATATACCGAGTTCAAAAAGATACAAGAGGGAACATAAAGTGGTGCGAAATGATGGAGAGTGATTACTGCTAAAGAAGGGTAATTGAAGTAATGGAATGAATATTTTAAGGTGTTTAATATGAAAAGCGAAATAGAAATCAATTCTTTGAGAGACAATGATAAGGAAGAACATAGACAAAAACTGAATGTAGAAACTGGACTCCGACCAAAGAGAAGGATAAGAGAGGCAATGAAAATAATTGGATATATGAGGGATGGACCCATACAAGGGGAACTGCTGAGAGCAGATCAGGAGACAGTCGTGTGGAAATTGTGGAAGCTCTTTGACAATCTAGGAAATGGAAGCATTCCTGAAGAATGGAGGAGCAAGGGTCTGGAAATCAAAACACCAAAGTAGGGAGACTTGGAGAGTTGTGACAATTGGAGCTCGATAATATTGCTATCAGAGCAAAGTAAAATTTTAATGAGTTGTCTTGGAAAAAAATGAGGAGACAGATAAAAGAAATCTTGAGGAGGGAACAGGAAGGTTTCAGAGAAGGAAGATTGTGTGCAGACCAGAGGTTAGGATATTTGTGGAGCAGAGTACTGAGTGAAACTCTATGTCTATATGACATTTGTGGACTATGAGAAGGAATTCGACTGTGTGCGTAGAGAGGCAATGCATAAAGTAATGAAAAAGTATGGGATACAAAAGAAAATCATTGGGAAAATAAGCGAATCATAGAGAATATAAATGTACCATTAAACAAGTTTTTTTTTCTAAAATAAATACTGACGTAAGGCAGGGATTTCTATTATCCCCAGTCATTTTCTTAATGGCGATAGACGAGGTGATGAGAAGATCAACAAGAATGGAGAGAAATAAGGTGAATACAGATGGATGTGCAGGAAGATCTGGACTATGCTGATGTTGTGTTCTTAATGGAACAACAGAAAGAGGATTTGAGGAGGGGGGGGAATTGGAATGTCCGGAGAAAAAGCAAAGAAAGTGGGACTAAACATAAATAAAAAAAGACTAAAATAAAGAAGAAAAGGACAGACATAGAAGGTGTCCTTGAGTACTGAAAAGAAAATAGCTGGAGGATGTGGGAAATTTTTCTAATCCGAGGAGTCTAATAAAAAAAAAAATGAGGAGGATGTTGGAAATAGAATATGCAAGGGAAGAACAGCATTTTTACAGCTGGACAAAATTTGGAGATCTGGGAGGATAAAGACAAAGAAAAAAACTTAAGAATTTTTTTTTGCGGTAATGTTATATCAGAGTAACAGTATGGGGCGAATCTTGGAAGATGGTGGAAGGAGTGGTATAGAAAAAAGTTATCTTTATTAAAAGTGTTTGAGAATAACAGTGAGATGGAGGATAGCTTCAAATAAAATTTTGGAACAGAACCAAGCAGAAGAAAATTGAGAGAAAAAAGAGATTAGGTATATGAGATGGATGGGTGAAAAATGTTTTAAGGAGACCGCATGGCAATAGAGTCAGGGATGCGCTGGAAAGGAATCTACAGGGTAGAAGAGGAAGGCCAGCCGTGAACTGGAGGATTTTTTGATGGATGTGGACGGGATATCATGTCAATGGCAGGCAACAGGACAAGATAGATAATCATAACTGAAGCACTTCACTTCCACGAGTAGTAACAAAACATATAAATTAATAATAATAATAATAATAATAATAATAATAATAATAATAATAATAATAATAATAATAATAATAATAATAATAATAATAATAATAATAATAATAATAATAGATTTAATGTTAATAAGTTTATTGAGTGTTGTAGGGAAGGTATATGCTGCTATTTTGGTCGAAAGAGTGCGTCGAGTGACTGAAGGACTGATTGGTGAAGAACAAGGTGCGTTTAGGAGTGGTAGAGGATGTGTGGATCAAATCTTTACATTGAAACAAATGATTGAGAAAATGAGGGAGAAGAAGAATAAATTGTATTTAGGTTTTATGGATTTGCAACAAGCGTATGATAGGATTAATAGGGAAGTTCTATGGCAGGTGTTAGTGATATATGGTGTTGGTGGTAGGCTTCTGAATGGAATCAAAAGTATGTATGACGATAGTGAAGCATGTGTAAGAATAAATGGTGTCAATGGTGATTGGTTTAGGATTAATAGTGGAGTGAGACAGGGTTGTGTTATGTCTCCTTGGTTATTCAATTTGTATATGGATGGGGTTATGAAAGAATTCGAGGTGGGGATGGCAGGAAATGGTGTTAGAATGATGGAGAATGGAGATGAGTGGAGGGTGCCCTACCTATTATATGCGGATGATTTGGTTTTGTGGCGAATCTGAAGAGAGTTTGAGAGGATTGGTAGATGGATTTGGCAGGGTGTGTAAAAGGAGAGGTTTCAAAGTAAACGTAGATAAGAGATTAAGGTTATGGTTGAGGAGGACAGTCCTCAGTGTGAAGTTATGTTAGATGGTGCAGCTGGAACAAGTGTGTCTGAGTTTAAATATTTAGGAGTATATGTTGGATGAGAAGGAACGGATGATGCAGAGTGTAGTAGGAAAGTTGTGAATTGTCGGAAGGTTGCTGGCAATTAAATCGTTGGTGAATGTAAAGGACCAAGTCTTGAGTGCTAGAGTCTTACATGAGGGCAATGTTGTTACCTGTGTTATTGTATGGTAGTGAGACTATGGTCTGGAATAAGAAAATATAGATCTAAAGTTCAATGTGTTCACGGATGGACAATCTTAGGGGCATGCTAGGTGAGAAGAATTAATAAAATGAGGAATGAACGTATTAGAGAGTTGAGTGGTGAAGAAAGGGGGTAAATGAGAGAATAAATGAAAGTATGTTGAAATGGTTTGGTCACGTGGAAAGGATGAATGATAGTCGGTTGGTTAAGCGGATGTATAGTGGAGAGTGTGTTGGGAACCGACCGGCTGGGAGACCGAAGAGAAAGTGGATTGAGTCGGTGAACGAATGTCTGAAGGAGAGAAATGTGAGTTTGGCAGAGGCGAGAATAAAGGTGCATGATAGGAGAGAATGGCGGGGTTTTGTATGGGGGCATGGTTGTGGCCCACCTGGGCCAAGGGATGAACCCTTACATTGACGATTTACCATAGTGAGGGTCCGTCGCGGTCCCATGAAGCTTTAGGGTGGATTTTCTGTCTGTGACGAGCTTTCACTAATTAATGGTACAGAGGGGGCGGTAAGGCTGGGCTTTCTTTTCGACATTTGTCATACTCTCCTACTGCTTTTCTTTTCCGATGCTTGTAGCGCTCCTTACTCCCATTCTTGGGAAAATAAGGTTAGGTAAAGAAAGAAAGAGATTTAATGTTATGAAATACTGAAATACCTTTTCAGAGAAAAAATAAAAAAAGAAAGAATTTTCCTTTATCAAACAAAATAATTATTATAAATTTATTATAAATAATTATTAATGCAATATATGATATAAGTTTCTTCTCTCTATTATTCTTTTTTCAGAATGTGCAAAAATGTTTACTTAAACAATAAATTTGATGATGATGATGATATAAGTTCCTTCTTTCTATTATTCTTTTTGAGAATGTACAAAAAGCTTACTTAAACAATAAATTTGTATTAAAAAGAAAGTATGAGCAAACATTAAAAAAGTAGTTATAATACATAAATAAAGTTGAGAGAAACTGGCAAGCATTAAAAAAGTAGTCTAATAGTGAATGAAGTGAAAGTAGTCTAATAGTGAATGAAGAAAATTGAAAGAAAAACTACTGTAAAAAAAGAAGAAAATAAAATGAGAAATCCAAAGAACAGGGAACTTTGCCTTTTGTAATAAAGGATTTATTATAAAAAAAAAATATCGTAAAATTATAAAGCGAAATGTTCCAGAATGAGTAGTAGTCTTAAATTAAAGTAGATTCCAGTCAAAAATGAGTAGAGTCTTATTTTATAATAGAATCAAATCAAGAATGAGAAGTAGAGTCTTACACTAAAGTAGATTCAAGTCAAAAATGAGTAAAGTCTTACTTTATAATAGAATCAAATCGAGAATGAGAAGATTCTTACGTTTTAAAAGACTCAAATCAAAATTAAGAAATAGATTTTTGCTTTATAATACATTCAAAACCAGAATTAAAATGCAAAGGACAGAACGATGATAATAATAATAATAAGTATTATTAATACATTTTTTCCTTTATCTTCCTCCTTTTACCCAGTATTAGGGGTGAGGTGCGCAACACACACAGGAAACAAAAGTTAAGTAGAGGAACATGAAGCAAGTCGAAAAAAAAGTTCCCCCCGTCCCTCAATTACCATCCCCTTAAGTACGAATCCGTCACAGCTAAAAATTCAACCAAGGGTTTTACAACACCGCGACAGACCGGCGCTGTGGTATCCCGACAGTGTAAGGGTGCATCCCCTGCGCCAGGCCCACAACCCCTCACAAAACCACATCATTCACTCCTATTATACACCTTTCTTCTCGCCTCTCTAAAACTCGCATTCCTTTCCTTCAGACACTCCTTTACTGACTCAATCCAATTTTCCAACGGTTTCCCAGCCGGTCGATTCACAGCACACTCATTAATATACACCACCTTAACCGACAAGCTATCATCCTCTATTTCCATATGACCAAAAACTTTAATCCACTCTCGTTTAATCTTTCATTTAAGCCATTCTTCACACAACACAACTCTCTAACATGTTTACTCTTTATTTTATCAACTCTATATTCTATATTCTAAGACTATCCATCTTAACAGATTACACCGTAGATCTATACATCTTATGCCAAACCATAGTTTCATTATTATACATTAACACCAGTAAAGACATACACTCATGCAGAACCCTAACGCATTCAAGACTTAGTCCCTTTGCATTCGCCAAGGATTTAATTGCACCAGCCACTTTCCTACCATTCACAACTTTCCTGCTACACTCTGCATCATCCGTTCCCATTCGTCAAACTTAGTCAAAATATTTAAACTCAGATACTTGTTACAATCGCTAACCATCCAACTTGACTCCTACCCACCACCATGAGCTTACTCTTATCTAGATTTACTTTCAAACCCCAACTTTTACACACCATACCAATCTTCTCAAACTTCCTACAGATTCGCCACGCAAAACCAGATCATTAGAGTACAATAAATAGGGCACCCTCCACTCTCTTCCATTATCCATCAGTTTAATACCCTCCCATGCCACTCATACCTTTAATCCTTTCATCACCCCATCCGTATGCAAATTAAAAAGTCATGGAGACATAGCATATCCCTGCCTCACACCACTATTAATATTAAACCATTCATACTCCAGTCCATTTATTTTTATACACGCTTCACTAACGACATACATAATTTTGACTCCATTCAGAAGCCTACCACCAACACCATATATTACTAACACCTACCACAGCTTACCTATTAATCCTGTCAATAAGCCTGTTGCAAATCCATAAAACCTAAATACAATTTATTCTTCTTCTCTAATTTTCTCATTCATACTGATTGTGTTTAATGCACTATGGTAAGGAAAAATAATTAACAATAATAATAATAATAATAATAATAATAATAATAATAATAATAATAATAATAATAATAATAAAATAAAATAATAAAATAAACTACTTGCCTAAAAATAAATAATAATATATAATTAATTAATAATAATTGAATTAATAATCATAAATAATAATATATAATGAATAGATATAAAAAAATTAAACTACTTGATCAAATTCAGACAATTTAATGGAGCTTTGGGGAAATTAGAAAAGATTCAGTCATCGAAGTTGCTCTAAATATCTCAAGCTTCGTTAAAATGGCTTTTTCTTTTACTAAATTGATATCCTGCAAATAAAAATTAAAATAATAAATCGAAATAATAATAATTATAGTATAAATATAATTGAGATAAGCTAATAATAAAAAATAATTATGAATTTAAACATATAATAATAATAATATAATTAATTAATAATAGCTTTTCACACGAAAGCACCGAGTGCAAAAATCTCGATCAAAACGCCTATATCTGAATTGAAAAATGAATTACATTTAACCCAATCAAGAACAGGAAAATACTGTTTAATAAGGACGTACCCTGGAAAGGCCGAGCGCGCCCGTCGGATCAGCTGAAAATTGTAAACAATACTCTAAGAATACATTATTCTAAATTATATTTATATTAGTTATAGTAGTATATAATTCTTAATATATTATAATTATACTAATAATATATAATTATAATATTGTGAGAGTAATATATTATATATATATATATATATATATTATATATATATATATATATATATAGTATATATATAATATTAATATATTATACTAATTCCCTTATATAATGAGTAAGATAATATCTATACTAGTCTTATATATATATATATAAATATATTATATATATTATAATAAATATATTATATAAATTTTTATGAAAATAATAAAGATTATTTTTATAGTTTAGTATCTCTTAAAATATAACAGCATACATAATAAAATATCTAAAAAAACTTTTCGGCAAACTCTATTATCGACAACATGCTTTGATATAGCAAATATTGTTGGTGTTGTAAAAACAATATAAGTATCCTTCCGCAGCCCGCCTGCTGTTATCTAATTCTCTCGAATTCGAATAGGATATTTTACACAAGGGCGCCTGACTGTGAACGATTTACTGTGATAGTAGAAGTGCGCCAAAACGGTGCTACGATGGAAACACGATGCATATGCCGTCCCTGTGTGCCCGCCCGGGCTGCAGTCGGGCTTCGGGAAACGCAGCTAATATCATGGGTGGCAAACATGTATATATTTTATCTTTACACTTTAAAATTTGATTTTTAATTAATTTTAGCACTTGAACATTTAAATTTAGGTTTTATAAACAATTTTATCTCAATTTCACCTTTTGTTTTTTGTTTTTCTTTTGTGGTGATTTTGTATGTGTAATGGGAGATTTGAGCAGGCATGGATTTTCTACTGAATTTACCAACGTCCGTGGCTTGCTCTCTTAACTCTGAATCCGTGAAATACCGCCTCTCTAACTCTAACCCTGACGTTTTGCTCTTGTCTGAGACCCAGATGGCTAAGAATTCAATCTCTAACTTTTTAACATAGCTATCTAACTATAACTTATTTCATAATTTAAGCCTGAAGGGTGGAGTATGTGCCTATGCAAACACGTCTCGTAAATCTTGAATCTCCTAACTTCGATGTTCTATGGCTTAAAATCTTTCTTTCTTCCTTCTACTACAACAATTTTGTGCTTCTGCTACTGTTCTCCTAACAGAAGAGATTTTCACACCATTTTTGAATATCTTACTACATCTCACGAGACTGTTATATCTATTCGTCCAAATACATCGGTCCTCTATTCAGGGGATTTCAATGTACACAAAACTGAATTATTGAGATCCTCTCATACTGATTCAGGTGGGAAGTAGACCAAATCATTCAGCATTCTCAACGATCTGGAACAACAAATTAAGGAACCTACACACATTCTGGATCTTCCCAACCGATTCTTGAACACACGACCTATGTTTCATCACTAGTCCTTCTCTCTATAAATACACCACCATCGCTCATATTGGTAAATCTAACCACAATCTTATATCTCTTAACTTTAATACTTTCTCCTCGGATTCCAAACCAGTAACGCTCCATCCTGCCTCTATGACGATCTATCTTCTGGCAATTTAGATTCTGGCCTGAATTGTGGGGCTTGTGTGTCGCTTTATATAAGCTATAAACTTGGTGTTCAGTGACTGTATTTGACTCTTAAGACGAGCCTTCAAGGTTTCCAGCCGATATAGTGTGTAACTTGTTAATTGTTGATGGGGAATATTGAGCAGGTTCACTCCTATCTTTACTAAACTCTTTTCTCTCCTCCAAAATAATCTCCGGGTTTTGCGATCATATTACTTGGGCCATTGTCAGGCTTCAAGAGAATAGTGGCATGTTTCGAGGTGATGAGACTAGGACAAAACAATAAATACGTTTCTCTTATCATTCTGGTGATTTCCATTCAGATCTGAATCGTTGCAAGGATAATATTCGACGAGCTAATCGGACTTTCATAAAACGAAAGTGTGCTGACCTCCCTTTATTCGCCTTCTGACAAATCATTCTGGCCTCTTGCCAAAAACTTTATTTGCTTTCTTAACAACTTCTGTACAATCTGCTTTTCCTCTATTTATTAGACTCTTGATGGTTTGTTGCGGAATAAAAGTTACTCAAACTGAAAATGCCATATTATCTCTATTTCAAGCCTTCTGGTTGTTCCCTCAATAATTCAAACTACTAAAGATGAACTTCTGAGGCAATCCCCTTCCTCCCTACCTTCATCATGGACATGTCCATATGTCAATGACCTTTGTAAATTAGATTTGAGACGAGGTGCATGGGCTCACTGATAATGACCATTTAATGATTGTGAACATTGGGAAGGCGAGCTGCCTGGATAGTCCTCACCAAGTTTTGAAGGAGTGTGCTTCCGTGCAGGAACCACCCCCTCGTTCACCTATGTTCTCTATGCTTCAATACTAGCACTTTCCCTCAGTGTTGGAAGCACACATATGTCCAACCTATTGAAGAAAAAGAATGGCTGACTAGGAAATTTGTGAAGATCTTTTTGGAGTTATTTTCTGCATTCTATTGAAGATCTTTGAAACCCTTCCCAACACTCATTTCTTAGAGCATTTGGAGTATTATTTCCTTCTTTCCGATCATCACCAGTATGGCTTTC
This sequence comes from Trachelipus rathkii, assembly GCA_015478945.1. Lineage (NCBI taxonomy): Eukaryota > Metazoa > Arthropoda > Malacostraca > Isopoda > Trachelipodidae > Trachelipus > Trachelipus rathkii. The sequence continues at coordinate 41,705 of JABUQX010010681.1, forward strand.
GGCGCTAGAGGTCTACTTGCGATATACTTTCCTATCTAATCGATTTATGGTTTTCAGCCCTTAGGAACTACGTGGAGATTCTATTGATGGAGTAAAGGATTTAAGTGTGGTTATTAAATTAATATCACATTGAAAGTGTTAGAGCAATGCTTGTAAGTTAAAAATGACCTAATAAATATTTTCACCAGTATAAGCCATAATATTGCTTATAAGTATAATGAGCAAGCTCAATAATGTATGTCAGTCCATATTTAAATATCGTGCACCAATTTGGATCCCATTCTTAAGGTTATGAGGGGAGGGTATTGGGGGGGAGCGCCTTTCCTTTTGACTTAAGTGATGTTCTCCTATTTAACTATTCTATTTATGAATATGTTGCACACCTCAACCCCAATCTGGGGTCAAAGAGGAAGATAAAGAAAATAAAATATATATATATATAATATATATATATATATATATATATATAATATAAATAATTCATTATAATATATTAGTATATATTGTAGATGTTATATTATATACTATATATAGTATATATTTTTGCCTATTATATATATATATTATTATGTATACTATATATATATATATATTGAGTGAGGGAATTAATTCGTCATCGTCAATCGTCAGACAAAAATCGGACATCATTTTATTTAAAATCGTCATGCCGTCCATCGGCTAAATTTCCGCCCCGATTTTTACTTTGCCCGATTATATTGAACAAACATAAATAGACATTTTTCGCATAATAAATTAAAAGTTACACCTCCATTGATGGATGAATAGTGAGCTTACTCACGTAGATTAAACTCATAGACTTAAGTATTACTATGCTTCATCAATGATTGGAAATAAATTGTCCTCTATAGGCTCTTGGTATGTGACGTTCTTCTCAAATAAATAAAATTGTCTTGATGAAAGTAGTTCACCGTTATGATTCTTCGCTTTCCGGTGTGACCAAAGTTCTCTGTAGATAGAATCTAACCAAGTGATATACTATGTAAGTTATAGGTGAATCATATTGATGCTATCATTCCTATACATCCAAGTAGCTTGTGAGAAACCAGGAGCAGCTTCTCTCCACAATCTCTCGGTAGTTGTCCTCCGTTCCTTATTCCCATAAGCGAAATTCTCAGACGTTATACCACTATATCAGAGAATGCGTTCTCTAAATGACTCTTATATTATATACTTATATATACTACCTATTATTATAGTATATTAGCCTCTCCTAACAAGTCATTGTACTGATTTAGCCCCTGAGTAATCAAAACAGTGTAGGTAAATATATCATACTGTAATATGATTTTCTTATGTATTAGAGTAGGAGCCATTCAATACCACATAATCCTGTGTGCCCTCTTATGGTATTGTGTCTTGCCACACTGCCCACCTCCACGAAGCTTGTGCGAAAGATCTAAAAAAGGATATCTAGCCTCTATGCTCTGTCCATTGACAGCAGTACTATACCCCACGAATAAGCTCAAGTCCCTAGCATGTTATGAACATGAACGTACATTGCTGTCATACAACTATACTCTAATAATCCTTAAGTACGCCCTCTTTCGTGATGGGGCGAAACATCGGATAAACAGAGAATGACAATTTCCCATTCCCTTATTCCACCACTACCTAGAGGTCATTCACCCTTCTAACTGAATGTTCTTGGTGCACCAGAGGCGTCAAGACATAGAAGAAATTAAACTTCACCAGCTTGGCCAAATCGTCTGTTCATGAGTCGTTCCAGAAGGGTTGCATCCATGTAGCTCTCAGCCCGGTTGTAGTTAGGCGTTTGCCCCGAGCGTTAGAAGACAGGAAACAAGGGGTATTCTGGTTAAATACCACCTCCCATCTTGAGTCTTGTCGCCTAGCGAGCATGACACCTAAATTGAGGCAATGGCCACCCGACCTCGAGAGTGTTAAGATCCAGGTCGCCCTAGCGAGTTCAAAAAGCATTGCCAATATCCCACTATTGCCTGCCAGAAACTAGTGTTCTGTACTTTCCAGAGTGCACTGATACCTCGCGTGCTATCTTTGAATGTCTGCCACGGCATAAATGTTGAAGAGAGATGTTAGGTACGTATATACTACTGTTTTCGTAATGAGGTATACCCGCTGTTGTCAAGGCAGAAGGGCAAATTTGATTTGCCGCTGTGACTGAAACCCCAAAGATGAAAGGAACCGGTGAACAATGAAGTGGTGTGTGTGACAAAAGTTTAGAGAGTGCTGAAAAGAAATCGAGAGAGAGAGGGAGAGCATTAGACCGAGCTCGATCTGTTGAGCCCACATCTGTTACGATGAGAGCGTCCCTCATGGAGGCATCAAGAGAGAAGCGCGTGCTTGTCGTAGATTTGCGTGCGTGTGGCGTGAACTGAAGGTTCTGTATGAGGAAGATTAAGTGGTATAACAATATCTAGTATAGATGTGACAGCTAGCAGTGCCAAACATACCTTTGTTCTTGCCTGTGTCTCACTCTGCTGTCTCTCTGAGCAGGATAATTACTCTTCCCATCTTGCACGATCTTCTGTGTTCCCTGTGAATGTATATACCTCTCGCGTTCTACTATTTAGAAAGACGTAACTACGTTTCTGTGTCTCGCGAGTCTGTACATTTCATATGTGCAATGAATCGTTAGCGTTGGATGAAAATATTAGCGGTGGCAACACCCCCTCCCTGGAATAGGGCTCTGCCCGTGGAAGATATGGTGAGATCGACAACTATAATAATAACAAACAATAAAACCATCGACCATGTTCATAACCTTATCTATTATACCAGAGGTGTTTTGCAAACCATCTCATCCACCTATCGATACCTGTCTTGCATAGTATACGCCCTATCATTACCCTACATTGCTTGTGTATGGAGTGTGAAGTAGTTGATCTTACTCTCTGTGACAAATATAGGTACACAACCCTACTATATGTCCTGTTCCAATGCAATTGACCGAAACTCATATTGTACTCACAAACTATTACCGCCCATCCTTATATTATACTGTACGAGATTTGAATGACCCAGTCTGCGGCGAATTTCATCTTCCAGGAAAAATTCGAGTAAAAGAGCGAGCATGCCACTAATACTAATTGACGAAAAGGATACCTTCAACATCAGGTTACAATTTTTACAATAGGAACACAATGTTGACCATCTGAATGGCAAGTACTTTCGCAGAGCTGCTTATTCTGTTACGATAAAAGAGACACTAGGTGCCAGTTTGAGTATTTCTTTCTCTTTCAGCCTGGAAGCCAACAATTCAGCAGACTGCTTTGGTAAATACAAAATCTCTTACCAGATCGTTTAATTCAGGCTGACAAACAGGCAACTTGTATCAGAATCTGCCAATAGATGGCGTATAATTCGGTCAGTATAGCCTCATCCTCATCATCTGAAGAAGAAGGTAAACTGGTATGCTCAGTAAATACAGGCACAGGTACAGTATTTCCTCAGTGTTCACTGGCGTCTGGCAGAGGGACATTTGGTATGTAAGCTTGGTGGAATGTTGATTTAATCTTAAAATGGTAACCAACCCTCTCCAGAGCCATGAGCAGCACGATGAAGTAGCTGTCTATTCCCCAAATGATCCAGAGCACCTAAGAAGTTCTCTCTCCAATCATTGGCCACACCAAATCTCAGCTTGGCATTCTTTCTTTAGACCATGATCGCAAAGTTTCAACACACGTTTTGCACACTGTGAGGAGACCAATATTTGTCTTGGTCTCCCAGTCCTACTTTAAAGGTAGCACAATACGCCCTTTTGACAAAGGCTAATTAATGTGCGCCTTTGTGATCTTGCAAAGTGAAAGCGTCCCACAAAATGAGTAGAAAGTATGTGTCATTACGGGCATTCTCCTTCATTTCGGATGTTTGTAGCCATTGTTAGATCACAATCATACACGACTGCGCCAATGAAAAATTAACTACGTAAATTGCAGATATTGGACATTAAAATAATTGTAATATTTAATAATGTAATAAATTGTGAAATGTGCATAAAATGATATTAATAACCACACTATTGTCCAAATACAACACCACTTTTTTATCACTAAGGCAGTCACTGACTCGCAAC